>JAZHYW010000607.1:0-145324 GCA_037355805.1 Ixodes ricinus | reverse complement strand
GTGAATCGCCCTTTACAGCAAATGGCCGGAAGGCATGCCAATGACCTCTACAAAAGCAGCGGTCACCGTGGATGTTTTTTAAGATATATTTCTGCGCCACGGTGTGCCTGAACAAATCGTATCAGACAATGAACCTTAATTCATCAGTTCTGAATTTAAGTCGTTTTTGACTGGCAAAAGCATTGATTATTATTTTGCGCCACCATATCACCCATAATCAAAGGCCAGGCTGAAAACTTTGTCAAGACGTTCAAGAGCGCTCCTCTTCGAACAAAAGGAACGCAGAGACGAAAGGGCCTACAAGACTTCCTGATGCGTTATCGCATAATCCGCACATCACCACAAGGAGCCCTCCATTTGAACTCTTAAATTTAAGACATCACCGGATGATCCTTGATTTAGTAACGCTACCTGCTAAACCATCCAAGTCTCTAAAAGTGCCAAAAAAAAACACTCGCGCTCGTTTAAAGTAAACCAAAATGTGTAAATTAAACATCCGCTGAAAAGGCAGCACTGGATCAATGGCCTGGTGCATATAAGATTGGAAAGTGTCATTTATGAGATATTGGATCGAGACCATAAATCTCGACGAGCGCATGCTGACCACCTGAAGGATCGATTAATCTGAGATGTTAGATGGCGTCTTGTTTCCGGTGAGCTCACGCCAAGCAGAGGAACTCCCTGCGCCTCCATGGAACCTTTCAACGTCCCCAAGTCCTGAAGGTTTATAGTCCGATTTCCAACCTGCCCCAAGGTATCCTCAGCGGACAAACTTGGCACCGCAGCGGTTCCACTCTTCATAAGGGTGGAGAAGTAGCAGGCGTCTGTGATTCATTTCATTTCATTTATTGATTCTTTAAAGGCCCTTTTGCAAGGACAATACATAGGGTGGGGGCTGGCGCGTAATAAATGCACAATAAAAAAACTAAAGATAAAAACTCGCATACCCGCAAGTAGAAAAACCATCAATAAACAAAAAAGTTAAAAATTCCGAGGGCACGTAAACACTTATGAGTTGTGAAGGAAAAATCATTCCAGGCTCGCTGGTGAGTGCTGCGCCGCTGGGTGAGGAGCGGCGGAAGTGCGAAGCTCGGCGCGGCGCGTGCTGAAATACCGTGTCCTCTCATCATCATCATCGCCCTAGCTGCGGGTACAGGTTGATGATGTTGGACCTCAAAGCATAACGTTACGCCTAACATCAGGCAAGCGCATACCCGCGTCACTCCCTCACGTCAAACAGTTGCGCGTACCAGTTGACGACGTTAGACCTTAAAGCGCAACGATAGGCCTAACTTTAGGCGTAGCGTCAGGCCAGCGTTACCATGTAAGGTAAAAATTGAGCGTTATTTTTTTCTTTTGGAATGCCGTAAATTGTTGAATTTAGTTGCCTTTCGTATTTCTAAAATAAGTTGATTTAGTTTATTTCGATGATCATCACCAAGTTATTTTTTTAATGAAAACCATACATATATATTCGCTCATTAAAGAAATTACTCGAAAGTAATTAATACACTAATTATACCGAACGTTATTAATTCTCCCAAAGGGGCCGCTCGGTAGAGACCAGTGCGTCATTAACATTCTCCTAATGTTTAACATTCTCCTTCGAGAAACACACTGTATAGGCAGGTAACGGAATTGGACACGTTTTTTTTTCTTCTCTTTAATCAAATAAAATTTAAGAACATATTGGTGTTTATGCCCACGTTTATTTTATTTTCTCTTTTTTTCTAAAAGTAGGGTTTTTTTAATTATGCGACCACGACTCGCGTGATTCTGCGTGTGTAAACACTGTCAGAATAGAAAGAAGCCATGTGAACTGAATCGCAAAATAGCTTCCCAAATTAAATATAAAACTCGCATAGAGCGTTTTCGCCAGAAAGACTTGGCCGTATCATCCCAGTTTTTGATTAAGTTACAATGCAAAGACTACTCCAGGTTAATAGAAGATTAATACATAAAACAAATATTTTCTCCACCACCAATTTCCGCATTTATACTTGCCTCCTGGAGGTACAATATAGGACCGCGGTTGGAATTGCACGCCGTTGTGTTACAACGGAACAACCATAACCGTACGGGTTTCCTCGGACCCCACACTGCTCCCACAACAAGGTTGTCTCATTGTCAAAATAAAACGCACGCCCCGTCGTCCACTAGTAGTCGACCACTTCAAAAGTGGTTCAATGAACTGGTCAACCACAGCAACGCCACTAGTCAATCACTTGCCGCCACCCTTTTTACCCACGTAGGTACTGCAACGTCGATTCATCGATGTTTCAGTCATCATCATTTTAATCATCTGGACTTCCCCCGTCTTTCGGAATACTTTTTATCTTTAATGGCGTCTTTGCGAGATGAACATTTATTTTGCTTTTAGGCGTACATTATCATCGTTTAACGGGCTTTTGCATTCGCTGCCAAATTACGAATACGTACATATTACTGCATTTGAGCGCCTTGCAGAACATGAAAAAAATATTACGGAACATTGAGGCACGCCACAGTGCTCGGCGGGACATGCAACCTCTCTTGAAGTTTTCCGCACAGAACGCGGAGTTTGTACGATAGCAGCGCCGCCGAAACAGACTGACAACACCACCAGATATTTGTGTATACTGCGACAACTAAAGTAAAGAAAGAATAGCGCTCTGGAGTTCCCAACTTATCTGCCAGCATAACAAATTCAGTAATTAAAAAGAAAAGATTATATCGAAAAGGAGATTTCCGTAGACGTTTGGGCCAACTCTGGAGCATAAGCAGGCATTTGTTTATTTATTTATCCGTTTACTTATTTTGTTAATTTCTTTATTTTTAATACTATCGGTCCTATACAGGACCAAGATAGGAGCGATATTACACAATCACAGGGAATCACGCGTACAAAATACACACATCAATAATACAAATATTACAATACAGCAGTGAATCAATCGGGTACAGCTGTCATAAATGCCTGAGATAATGGAACTCAATTCATTCCAACTTCTAGCAGTCACAACATACGCGTAAAGCATTTTTCATTCTCTTGATGTTTAAAAAAAAGTTATTGAAACAATTTGAGGAAACTTTTTGTTCTTCCACATATCTAGTATGCTTGTCGCGTTTGATACGCGACATGCTTTCATTTAAATACTGTTGTTTATTTAAAATAACGAGGTTATTCGTTAGGTTATAAAAAAGATTAAGATAAGACGTTTATTCTTCCGTTTAATGTTAAGGAGGGAAGATCCGTTCTGTCATTAAAAAGGTGACACAAAGTCTAGACTTCTGTAACAAGAGTAGGTAAAACGCAACGCACGTCGTTGCACCTGCTCCAAATTTTAAACTAGATATTTAGTATGCGGGTCCCAGACTTCACAACGTACTCTAAGTAAAGGCCGTCAGTAAGCATCTTGTATGCCGTGATCTCTGTTTCTGACGAAGCACGTTTCAGAGAGCTCCGAATGTAGCCGAGTCTTTTGTTAGCTTTTGCGGCAGTGTTGGTTACGTGCGGGGTCCAACTTAGATTTGAAGTTATAGCATATTATATTGATCAATGTCGACCACTCCAGTGTAATCTGTTTTGTGGTGTCCCAACTGAGAAAAGAAAGTTTTGTGGCACATACACATTTTTTTCTTGCCTAGTTCAGTGTCATTTCCGACTGTATCAAACGGTGCCCTGCCATGCGAACGACAACAGGCTTATCGTGACTGATCCCGACAGGCCCATCACATTTCGGCCGACCGATTCCGAGTGAGCTTCATTAGATCCGACTTTACTTTTCTTTTTCCTCCGGTGTATCCCTCTGGTAGTATCACTAAGCGAACTAAGGTCACAACATTCGGAGGCAGAGGAGAAACAGCGCTGTCAAGTGGAGGAATCCCGGTAGGCCGCCTTTGTTTCACTTTTTACACATGTATGGCATTGTCGTGTCTATCATGGTGGCTGACACTACCATTATCGATCTTCTGTCAGCACTCGTTTAGCTTAAAAACCGCTTTATTGAATGTGCCTTTAACATTGCTAAATAGATGCCCTAGTATACGGCGGGCGATTTCGTAGACTGCGTATCTTCAAGACCAGTTGTACTGTTTCGTATGACCAGTAATGATTAGTGAAATGACTGGCGATCTGCTTTCTTTTTTTCTGTTTAGCCAGTCGTGATTGACAGATAGGATTCGACAACAACAACGCGCGATGCTACGTCCTTCCGCTAAATCGCAATAAAAGATAAAAACAAAATATTCTAGTTTTCAATCGCTAGACGTCTAACAATTTGAGAGATATCCTATATTTTTTGAGGAACAGCCAACCAAGGCCCTGAAGTCTACGCTTACGCTGCAGATGCCGAAACAAAAACCTTTATGCTACGCCATTGGTCCTATAATCAAAGAAAGCTCGCCTCGACGCAGCATGGTATTTCATTATATCTTCAAACACAAAAGTGGGCAAGTAGGTGATGTCATTCAATACGCTGTATTTGCATAATGGCCGTTGATGTTACATTTAGGCCCGCAGTGCCTTGGGAGTCAGCTAGCGGCTCGCATCTTTTAAAGCTCAGCCTAATAAAGCAGTTGCAGAAACATGGCGCAGTGAGGCGTATTGGAAGCCTCATTTAACCATAGTGAAAAATATGATATTTTTTCTAAATAAAATCAATCAATCAATCATATTTTTATGATTTAAATCGGATTCATTTTATTCAAATCAGATTTATTTGATTTATATCAAAAGAGCTATACTTTCGGACTCTTTAGAACTATTTGTATTTTTATACATGGCAGACGGATTTATTCATCTATCTGATTACTGATAGCAACGCGGAAGAAAGAATTACTGTAAACTTAAAGTACAGTTTAATTAACAACTTTGTACTTATGAAACCGTTGCCATTCTAAAAAAAAAAAACAGCTTGATTTTGCTTAACTGACTAGAAACTCGTGCTTTCTCTTTTTCGTGCTTTGATTTACTAACAATGGGAGAATACCTTTTTAGACTTTCATTTCTTCATTTCACGCTCTTATTTGTTGCAATCGGACGTTATGAAACTGACGAACAAAATGGAAGGTAGAGAGAAAGCTCAATGATCCGATTTGTTCAGAAGAGCAACGTTTTTGCTCATGTTTACTTTGATGTAAATCATTGTTGCTTGATGATTGTTTGATTTAAATACAAAACTTATGATGTAGAAAGCATCAAACGCTAAACAAATGGTAAATAAAATCTATTTCGATACTTTTTTTATGAAAACGTCTTATGGAGTTATTTTATTCTCAAGGAGTTTTCTTATGGAGTTCAATTATTGCAATAAAACTGGTCTGATTAGAAAAAAACAATTTAAATCATCATGATTTAAATCACGTTGATTTTTATTCTAAACCCTGCCTTCAACCCTTGCTCAGTGATGCCGTCGCTCCTTTCTCTTCACATGCCCCTGCAGAGTGGTAGGTTTTGCAATGCTCATGCTTCGAGGTCAAGCTTTAGGTCGTTTTAATATTGGTTCTCAGAAGACAGTCGCACCTGAAACGAATGCCGTAATAAACTATGCGGTTTCCCGTTTTGTTTTTATTCTGGCCAACATTCCACACAAATTACGACAAAACAACCACTTGGACGTTTTGGCCCTAAAATGTACTTAAAACTCTGTACTTCGTTTGCCCTGGGTACAAACAGCGACAATAATATCCTCCATGTTCAAACGCTGAAACGAGCTCTCCTGGCCAAACTGTCGTTCGAAGAAAAGTACTTTGCTAGGACAGTAAAACGTAATGTAGAGTAGCGGCATGTTACTAAGAAGGTGCAGCACCATAAGTCTTACTCGAGCCAAACACATGTTTTCTTTACGACTTTATATTGAAACAACTTTATCACCATGGGAAGCCCGTGATATACAGTACCTTTTCATTTTTTCTTGAGTCTCTTGAAATAGTAAACCTATTACATACATTATATAGATTCAACTTGTGTTCCCACCTGTGTGGATCCCAATGCGCAGCTTAAGCTGTTCCAGGGGCCGATGACGTATGCTAAAGAGCGTACAGCTCGCAGCAATGCCAGAGACATGCGGGCGATCTCTCGAGCGTGCAGCATTCCGTTTCGTACCGGAAGCCCTGACGACACCATGTACGCATCGCCGATCGTCTCCACCTGTAGAAAAGACGTGCGCAATGTTACACTCGTCCATGGTCGTCAATATAGGCATCTCAACATTCTTTGTTTGGCAGAGCCCGTTTCAACCAAATTCTAGAGCAGTGATAAGTGAAAGCATGTCCCATAAATCTGTCGACCTGAAAATACCATATTTAACTGACGGAAATGTTCTGTAATTGAGTTATTTATCCTGCCGCAGTTTCACGAGCCTAATGTCCTCTTTCAAAATGCAGTGAACTCCGGTCGTCCCTGTTGCATACGTTATCACATTATTCTCACTGTTTTAAAACCAGAACACTCTTTCATAACACTGTCGATTTCCATCATTCTGCTACGTATTTGGAACAGTTAATCGACGTAAGTCATGTATCCTAGTATTCAGTGATTCTTCTTCATCTACACCTCTGGTGGTGTTCATGATAACAACCATCCCCTTCATTTCAGCCGATGTATTTTATAAATAAACGTTCCCTTCTGTGAGTGATATCTGGAACTTCGCAGAACCTGTTCTTGCGAACGTCATGCTTTGCTTCATGCTGAGTTTACAGCGCTGTCAAATCAGCTAGCGTTAACACGTTACGCCACATATCCATTGCCTTGGATGCGTGATCGCACGCAAAAATAAAGCAACGGATTTACACCTAGCGTTTATTACGAAGTTGTACTGCATATGAACCGGAGGACACTTCTAAATTGCTCGTAAATTCTAAGAGCGGAACACTCGCCCGTCGAGGTATTATGGTCGGCGATTTTTGTCATCAGGCGGTGACAAACTTCGCAATAAATAGAGTCTCATCGAATGGTTCTTGAAATTTTATTTCCGGCATCTGTGCTTTTTCATACGTCGACGACAACTGCGTCTGCACTGTTGATGCGCGAGTCACGTATAAAGCACAGAACAGACAGGTTCGTTCTTTTTTTACTTGGTTTGGAATAAAACACAATCGGTCTAAACCTAGGGCGTTCGCTCGTCAAAATGATGCAGCTAAGAATCTGGGGCGCACAAATGGTGCGCAAGAACGTGCCATGCGGGTCAGCCGTAATCCACGAGCTCTCTTCCTTAAAACATTTTGGTGGTGGTCATTTTTATTTATTATTTTTAGATTCGATAACTTTAACTTCAGATTGTTTCATTCTTACACGTTTAGTCATAGCGAGGCATTTAAAAACAAAAACAAAAATATATATAAAAACTTATAAGTATTATTCTGTTTTCTACTGAAGAATTAATCTGTTATCTAAATTACTATTTTACAGACATCGCCCGCAGAATGCACAAATAAAGGGGACGTGCGAGAAATGTTTCGACGTTCATAGCAGTAAATATATTCTAAGCGGCAAACAGCCGTTAAAAAGACAGTTCTAAGTTGAAGCTTTACAGAAAACGGATATTCCTTTAAATAAATGTATCCAAAATTAGGGAAGGGGCCTGCTGTATTCTATGGTGCCTTCGTGAGTTTTAAGTGGAAGGAAAGTTTGAAAGGACACGTAATTCCCGGAAAGATTTTAGCTCACCTTGTAAACATCATAGTTCTCGATGATGGAATCAAAGCAGGTGTACAGGTCGTTCAATAAATCGACGACCTTCAACGAAAGAGGATGAGCAAAAAGGAATCAGAGCAACTCATGTAATTACTCGGAGTGGTGGACCATCATTATGGCCCTACGCAGCAATAAGAGGTAAAGAGGAAAACGATTTCCTAGATGGTTCCACTCTCGGGAACATTTAGAAGAATCGAATTGCACTCAATCGTTAAATAAAAGAGATAAATGAGCTATCCCGTTGCAATCTCGACTGAGGAAAAGTTTGTAGCAGCGGAAAGATTTGTAGTAATCTGTGTTATTTGTTGGTAGTTTGCTCCCCCAGGAGACAATTCTTCGCCTGGAAATGAGAACGAAAGTTATAAAAATCTAAACAGCTGGGAAGAAAATCGTATTTTTTTCCTGAAAAACTACTAGTCCGAAAATTACTGATATTTTCCATATTTTTTGTTCTACGTGACGTCTTTTTTTTCTTAGAAACCTGAAACATTGTTTACGTACTTCCTTCATAGCAACTTTTGAGCGAGCGTACGGTTAAGCAAAAAAGAAAATTAATGTTTTATTTATCTTGGCACGCGAGGCACTCAAAAACGTTTATCATGCGATGGCTTCATTTCTAAATATTAAAACTAATTTAAATTTCCGAATAGATAATATACCTTAGTATATAATTAAAGCCCCGCAAGCCTATTAAAAAGACTGGGCTTTAAAATTTCCACGATTGGGCTCAAATTAATTTTGTATGTTATACTACAGAAGCTTATGTTAGATAGAGGACTCCTCAGAAGTAAATCATCATTCTGTAGAAGTTTAGGCACAATTTCGTCTGCTGACGGGTATATTTTTCTTCTGTTTGGGGGTGTTCTTTGGTGGGTAATAATTTTTTCTTATGAATTCGCTCTTACCTAATATCAAGTTTTGGATTCGTAAGAAACAATATGGGGTTTATTGGTGTAGGAAACTAGAACACTGGCATGATATTTTGCAACCCCCAGAAAACATACGCATGACCCGCATATTTAGGGAAAGTCCCCGTAGCAATAAAAAAACTAGATAAAATGTCTGGATTTAAAGAAAAAAGAAGCCTCACAGACAGTTCAATGGCGGCTGTAATCCAGGTCAACATGAAATAGAGCTGTAGATGATTCTTTCTTCGAGCAAAGCGTGGATTTTTTCAAGGGAAGCTCTAATTCGGGTTTCTTGGTTTTTCCCTATTTCGGGAAAAACTGTCTCGAGGGGGTTTATCCGTATCCACCGAAAACACAGAACGATATACTTAGGAGTGACCATATAAAGCTGTATAGGCCCTTTTCAAATGTCCACCGAGCAGAGTGGAGAATAAAAATCAAGATGATTTATATCTCGATACGAATCATGATTTATATCAAGATGATTTAAATCTTTATTTAAATCATGACTTAAATCGTGTATTAAATCACGCATGACTCACTATGATTTAAATCAAACTTTGCCCGCAAAACTAATCCCGAAGTATTTTCTTCTCCGGTGTGTGCTTATCATATCACGCTTTGTGTGGCAATTTGTTTCGAACATAAATATTGAATAATCAAGCAAGACATTTTGGTATCTGATGAACACCAGCAAAAAGGGGTGCTTTTCGGAGCCAATAAAAAAGTTACTATTTTTTTCTACTTTCCACTTCGTTGGTTAACTACGAAATGCGCTCTTGCGATAGAATCATAACGCAAAATAAAATGTAAATTAAGCTTTTGTTCTAGCATGGCGTGACTTACAAGAAGAAAGGGTCTGTAATTGAACTGTGTTTTAGATTTCCAGCAATTCGTTTGTTCCGTATTGTTTTCAGTGATTGGATGGATGTACTGTATATAATCTGCCATGTTTAAAGACCACATATATATTAAAGACTCACTATTTGCTAGAAGCTGGGATTCAAAATTAAATTAAATTAAATTAAAATTAAAAAAACATCGTTTTTTACCACGATTTTTTGTAACCTTTTCATTAAGTAATAATGATAGTCGCCATTTCTTGGGCACGAAGCGCGTGATTGGGCTTGAGCCCTGGCCGAACGTGCTGACGGAGTCTTGCATCAAATACATGCTCATACCACGGCCGCTTGATAAGGACTCCCCTTGGGAGCGGCCTGCCGTATGCCTCGCGCCGCCGGTGAGAGCGATAGTTCTACTTTACCCCGCAGCGCCAGCCGTGGCGCTCGTTATCGGCGAGAGAGGCGCAGTCCGCCCGGCGCGGCCCGGTGTGGCTATTTAGATTGTTTTTCGTGAAGCGGCAAGTCTCATTTGAAACGAGTGCCAGATTGCATGAATGATGTGACAAATCTGTGTCGAATAAAAGCACATAATTCTTTCTGCGAGGAGCTCACTCAGCTGCAGGCTGCGCGTTAGAGCCGCATTCAGCTGGCAGTATGAGCGAATTGTCGTTTTCTTGTTCCCGTCCCCGTTTCTATTACCACTGTAATGAGTTATAGTTGGATATAGCTAGGCCGTATAATTTCCGATTTTAACCGATGCTCGAGCACGCTCGAGCTGTGCCTTTTATTTATCTGTGAGGGACAATAAGAAACGGATTCCTCGTGCATAACTTCTGCAATATAAACTTCATTGTTCACGAACAGATCAAGGGAGTCATATAGTTCGCAAGCGGAATACCTTTCGGGAAAGAGGCTTCCGCGAAAGTCTCAATATATTCTCTAGAGAGCTGTTTAGGTCACCAGCCGAGTTAGCCAGAAGAGGTCTGAGGAGCTTCCCGAGAAAGAGCTCGCAGAGTTCTTAGCTGTGGTACCGGTCTCTGCAGTTAGTACACCACATCAGCGGGCAGTCCATAAGGTGTGGAAGCTCAGCGCTCGAGAGAACCTTGCCAATCCGTCCAGAACGACGAATCTCTGCCGACTGTAGAGCCCTCTCGACAAAGGTGCAGACGAGCTTGCACGGCCAGACAGCTTCAGGTCGTGGATAGCTGAGTCCTCTTTGGTCAAGGCTAAACACGAACTGATTTTCTCCGTCACGAGATTCATTTCCCTTAAGTTACAGCTTGCATTCAGGACACGTCACCTGCAAAGTTGAGCGGGTTCTACACATTAGCCTTCCTTGCTTCAATCTGTCTTGAAATTCGTCGCAGGTTTGTCGCAGTTTTTTAATTCGCTCGTTCAGTCGTTTGGCTTGCATTTGAAGGCGGTGCGCGTTTTTCTTGGCATCTTCCATGAAGCCTAGCTGTCAAATTGAATGACGTCTGACATTCTTCCACTTCAAACTCTTTTTGCAGGCAAGGTTCAATAGCCACGCACTCATCAACAGCTGGTCTTCTTTCTGCAGGGGACTGCATTTTGCGTTGTTGGCTTCTACCGCTCGCATGCGACGTGGACGCGTTAGGTGGCACACGAACAAGCGTTCTGCGCTTCTTTGAACCTGCTGGTTGCATGTACAACGAATACAATGGGAATTGAGTCGGCACCGCTGTCGGTCGCAGCAACTTCCGCTTCATCCCTACCTTGTAGTCCTCCGCCTTAAAGGCCTATACGTACAACCTCGGCTTTCTGCAGGGAAGATAATCCACATAGCGCTCCCCTCTCCTAAGCTGCGAGGGGGAGCCAGGTTGGGGCAAGGTAAAACGTGAAGAGGATATAGGAAAGGAGGTGACGGGCAAAAGTGGAAAGCGCGAAGTGTACGTCGGCCTTTAAAATGAAGGGAGCACACGACGCTCCTGGAGCTTGGTTGCCACTGGCTGCCCTTCTCGCTGCCTTCTCGCGAAATGTTCTTCAACCAGGCATCCCAAAATTTCTCTCTAGACGGAAGCTCGTGATAGCAGAGTTCCGGATCTCTCGCAGCATTTGACTTACAACGCGGCACGCAACAGTTTTTAGGCATCGCGTGCTCCGTAACCCATCTGCACACTTTAAAACTGTGCAGAGACAGACAAAAGGCGGCTGTCTACGTCTCTTCTTTCTCATCCATCAGTGGTTATCGCCATGAAACTATAGAAACGAGCAAAAAAAACGATCGAAAACACAAACCACACATGCGAGCACAGGGTAAAACTGCGATATTTTCTCCGCGCAAAGCGGTGCAAAGGTGGGGGACAAGCGATTTTTGCGGCCTTTTGCAACCGCGACAGCGCCTCGGTATCGGCGAAGCCAATGACGGGCAGATATTTTCTCTGGGTCGCGGAGCAAGAGCGCGTTGGGCGCCTTTTCTATACTCTTTTTCACCTTATGATGTACCGCAGGAAAGGCTACAAGCGCGAGCTCCTTGCTCTATAAGGCACATCTCGGCGGCACAAGCTCTCGTGCGTTAAGAGTAGCTCCCAACGCTATGAGCTCGCGCTTCTAGCCTTGTCTGCGGTACAACATAAGGTGAAACGGAGTATAGCTTTCAGCTCACGAGACCACTCGCCGATGTGCAGCGCCTCCACGGCAGATGGGAGAAGTTCTCCTCTCACGCGCGCTCTTTTGTTTTCGGAAAAAATCGGCAGGCCGCACCAACAGGGGGATCGAGAGGCCGTGCTCATACACCCCGTTTACCCTTAAGCTGACACTGCAGTCATTGGTACAAGCACGAGAGCTCGAGGTCTGCTCCCTTGAAGCGCTCTTCCGCAAAACGAGCGCTCTTACTAAAATGCACGTCTCAAAAGCCAGAAGCGCGTGCTAGCTCACGCTCGTACTGGCTGCAGTCTCAGCTTAAGGGTGAATGAACGGAGTATGTTACGTGATCACCGATGCAGCACGGATTTTGGCTGTGCATTGGCCAACGGCTGGAGATGGTCTTTTGGCCAGCGGCCAAAGAGAACCCTTCATCGGCCAATGCTTGGCCGATGGCTGATGGCCAGTGGCCATGGCCAATGGCCAGAGAAAGCCAGTCATCGGCCAATGGCTTGCCACTGTCTGGCCACTGGCCAAAAGACCATCGCCACTCATTGGCAAATGATTGGCCAAATCGCAATGGCAGAATAATATTGGCGCGTACATTTGAAAACGTCTATTTAGCGAGTTTAGCTCAGCTGCCAGCTGGGATTAAAAAAAAAAAAGGAAAAGCTATGGATCTGAAGGCATGATTATGTGGAAACGCGTCGATGCAAATAGGCGTCATTTAAACTAACACATATGCTACTACTTTTCCAACATCTTAATATGTAATCACATGTCTATGAAAGCTTACTCGGAAACGATAAATTGAAATTACTAGGACGAGGCAAACGCAGCAGCAAGTTCTAAAATTACACCAAAGCTGCAATTGTTCGAGGCCCGCCTTAGAATCGGGAAATAGTTGTGATTGACGAAGCGTGTTAGTAAAGTTGGAGTGCTGCATCATCTGCGGATTTGGATAGACAGAGGTGATAATTATTAATTGTATCGCGTCAAAAAAATCTCATTATTTTGAAGTTGCATCAACTGCATCAATGAATTCTGAAGATGAATTGCTAACCTAATAAATTTGTTGAAACGTACAGTTCTTAAGGGTAAGAGTAGGAAGAAAACGTTGACAAACCCTGTTACCAATATATAGAACAAGCGGATGATAGCCGATCTAAAACAACGAGTCGTGTGGAAAACCCTCACAGCAAAAGGAACGCAGATAACGTGATATAGCTCTCTTTTGTAATAAACAGGTACGGCAGGCAATGCTACATAGAGGGGTCTCTGTCCAGAGGCTGCTGCATAAATGAGGCTTTTCTTTTTCCGGGACAAATTGTTTTACACTTTGACTATGAAATGTACATAAAAGTTGCTTAAAACCTATATTTGTCGTAAGCTGGTTTATCTTTGTGTACTACGTTCAGTAGTCGACAATACAGAACCCAAGCTGGTAGCTCTGAAAAAAAAGAAAAAAGAAGTCCGTCCGCTGCAACTCCTAGTAATTGAGAAGGAAAGCCACACGCAAACATACTAGGATTATAATGTACATATGGAGTGAAGAGTAAAGGCTCGACGTCAGTATTACAATTATTCAAACGGATGTTTTCCCGACATAGAAAAAAAGAAACGTAAATGGACAAAGTGGTTAATTAGCAAAATATATGACGTCAAAGGCAGAAAACTGTTGCCTCCTTTAGAGGCTTCCGATAGCATAGGTGGTCACATGTACCTGCATTGGTGTGCTCTGGGCCGACAACGACGTGAAGCCCACAATATCACTGAAGTAGATTGTAACGCTGTCGTATGACTCTGCCGTCACCGACTGACCTTTGATCAGCTGGCTTGCAACGGATCTGAAAAGAAAACCGAATTTCACATTACACATGGTTGCCTAATTAGGCCAGTTTTTACCTAGCGTTAACTTTCTGGGGCCTCTCAGAGGCCGTATGTGTATTATATTTAATTCAAGGGTACCTCTTGCGCTGTTCCCTGTTCATCAGAGCTTTCTGTGTCCGTTTAAAAGCTGCAAAAATTGCTGTATAATTGCTTTATAATGTGTGCCGAGTGATGTATTCTGCCTAACATCCTCCTCACTCAAAATTATAGATGCGGCTGAGGCGCAGCAAGGGAGCGCGGGTCTTGTTTTAAAATATTAAAAGCCGCACGATTGCCGACACACTACATTACAGCCCCAATATTTACATGCACATCTTTGCCGCCTAACGCGTCGTATAATCCCCGCACAATAACGCTTAATACGCGCCCACAATTAAAAAAAGAAAAGTTTTTTTCTTTTTTAATATGGAATAGACTTTTTTTTTAAATACTGCCCTCTGTTGGCAGCTGTGAAATCCCTGCACAAAGGCGGACTGAAACCTCAACGTCACGGTACACTGGAAAAAAATAAATCAAAAAAAGGTGATGCGCGCAGTGACGTTGCACTTTCGGCGCTGTTTGATTGCCTTGTCGGCTCGTAGTGTTGGCCGCCCTCCGACGTTCGCTAATTTTATGGAAAGACTTGCACGGTCCTCAATGTAGTTGTTCCGCCATTGTGGAGAGGTTCCGACCTTCAAATAATCGGCACGTGACTTTCGAGAGGGGTCAATAGACGTTAAATGCTCTCAGGAACCAGAAACACAGGGCGCGTGGAAGCAGCCAGAGAATTATTCATTTATAGAATACCAAATGTGATATTCTTGCCCCTCTCACACCAAGAATCGACGACAAAGGCTGTTATCGCAATTTTAGGTTATCAAGCCGGTCATACCGCCATTCGTACTTATTTTTTCTTTCGGGATTTTTTTCTTTTTTTGGACTCCATGGGCGAATATGTATCTACCCCTAAGATATCCTTTGTGGAGTGTACCATTCCAATAATTACTAAACGGAACCAAGATGATCATATGTTTGTTGGCAATACCTGACGTTTCCTTACGCATCAGTTCAGTGTTGCGGGTACAGTCATCTTGTTTAATAGAACTTCGCGATCCAAGTTGCTCCAAGACAAGCAGTTACAAAATGTGACTCCTCACTTTTATATTCCCATTCTCCCTGGTAATGCCGTTTTACCTTGTCAGACTTCCTCTTTAAAGGGGCCCTGCAGGGACTTTTACTGGTTTTTAATTTGCACCGAACCTGAGCGCACTGAACGTAGTAACTTATCGAAACTTTTCTTTTCTCGAATTTCGCTTTATTTTAAAAGTTATAGGCAAATTAAAATTACAAAACTAAGTAAAAAATAACTTCCTTCATGACGTCCTTGGTTACTTGAGTGGCCGTGAACTAGAGGACGGGTAGTGAGCTGAGCGAGCGCTCACGGCTACCGCACTCCTTGTCGACGGCTCGAGAGGGCGCCACTAAAAGCATGTTCTGGATAGGCTCTATGACGCGTGCGGCCGAGCGGCTCGAATTGCGTTTGCTGCGCTATTAAACACTAATTCGGCATGACACTTCATTGGCCACAAACGACAGCAAACACGGAGTAAAAGATCAGTTCAGAACCGAACCCACTTCGCGCTGCCATACCGCCAAAGGGCCAAACCGCAAGCCGAAGCTGCTCGCCGAAGGCCTTCGGAACGCTCGGAACCGGTCGGATCCACGACTGCAACGCCGCCGCGTACATCTTGGAGCTTTCGACGCTCGCCGCTCGTCGGTGCCTGACCCCAGCTACCCCTTTCTAGTATGCGCCGCCTTTTCCACCGCTTGGTGGCGAGTATGTCGACGGGTCATTTCGCAGTTTCCGTACTTCATAAACTGCATTTGTTTCTTTTCTGATCTAAAATTACTTAACAAAAACTACTTTTATAAATAATTGGAAAACGGCTCGCGCCACTTATATTTTGTAATTCGGCTAAAAAGAGGCTTTTACCGGCTCTGACCAACACAAAGGCCAAGACCTAAAACGTGATGATGTCGTCACAAATTGCGAGCTTTTGGCACCGCGGGTCGCCCCCGTATGTGGAGGCGGTTTTCGCGTCGTCCGGTTAAAATATGACGCACTGATATTTAAGTTACTCTCTCCGTGCCCGCTGGCTTCGCCCGGAACCCCCAAGAGACGTGGAAACTGGCAAAAGATAGACGCTTAACTATGATTTCAGGGCCCCTTTAATAGCGAAAAGACACAAAACGCCTCCCTGTGGCTTTCGTTATGACTGTTACTCTGAACCAGGCGACAACGCTATATATCTTTTTCACACTGCTATATAGCCCTTCTGACTTTAAGCGCGTGGGCTTACCTTAGTCATATCTTTACGTCTGCAGCATATGAGCATGTTTAATTTCTTAATATCAATCATGACTCATGGTTTCGTCAAGTGATTGGGCCGAGTGATTTCGTTCCGTGAGGTTGCTTAGGCGAGGAAACATAGTAAATGGAGATAAGGCTGCTAGCCTTATCTCCACACGCTTGGGGTGAGATAGGAAACCGAGATCTTAACAGTGTTCGGTCAAGTCATAGCCTCCTGTATACTCACAAAGCCGACAGTTCGACGACGGAGCCATAGAGTGCCCGGTAGCAGATTTGGAGCGCGAGTTTCTGGTAGCACAGAGCTTCAAACAGCAATTTCTCGGGGACTCTGGACGTCAGCGCATACCTTCTTGCAGCGGCGAGGACCCGAAACATACTTGTTCGCTAGGGAGAAGTGTGTTTCGGTGTCTCGTCGAAGCGGGGTGTTAGTCACGTGGCTCTCCTGTCTGCCGCTCCACCTTTTCCAGTTCAGTGGCCGCTTCTCGTGGTGATCTGCCAGGCTTTGTCAGTATATAGGATTTTATGGTCAAGCTTATCCGCAATGTGCAACAAAAGGAGTGGAACGCATAGCGTGATCGGGCCCCGTTCGGATCACCTTCTCATCTTCGGCGTGCAAGCGTGCCTTGTAGCCTAGTCAGCAGCGTGTCTCGGTTCGCAGCCGAAGGGTCGTCGGTTCAAATCCTGCCAAAATTTTCACATTTATCTCTAAGGCAATTTAATTACTTTATAAAGTGAAATCATTTGATACACGCAGCAACTTTTAAGTGGCATTACCTGTCATATTTTATTCACTTTCAGTCGACGCCTTGATATTTCGTTTCACGTGAGTGTTGTATGTTGTTTGAAATTCCCATGCGAGGACATTTCGCTGTGTCGTCATGAACCTATAGATTAATCAAGATTTTCTCGTCACACGACCAACAACGGTTTCTTTGCGACACGAGCTTCTAAGGTAAACCCTATCATATCTCAGTAAGTCAGACAAAACACCATTCCGTCGAAACTGGTGAGGAAAACAAATCTTAAAACTGAACCTTGTTTAGAGACCACCTATCCATTTGATTGTGACTCAGTCTCATCGAAGCTTTTTGTTGAAATATTTGTATCTAAAAAATGTGCGGCATAAAAGCGCTTTTAACCTATATTCCTAGCCTGAAAACTCAACCTTTTAAAGCCCCCTTTTTTATGTTTCCCAGCGAAAGAAGCCACTGCGAGGCATAGAAAACAGTTGATACCTTCCTCTCTTCTACTGAAACCTTATACCCTCATATTTTCTTCTTTTTTTTTCTATTCTTGAAGACTTTGTTTGTCTTGTTTTGTTTTCTGCGTCTTTAGTTCACGTAAGGGTGATCGAAAGGTGCGCTGCAATATGGGCGTGCCGATGCGAAGTACAGTGTGATCACACTCGGCCATAACGCGGGAGATTCTGGCTCTTCGGCGAGCGTTTGACAGATGGCATTCGCGACAACTAACCCAGTCACGTGGGGCAACACGGAACGGCCCGCTCCAGAGGTCTCCTGCCCGCTTCATCGGGGTCCCACGGGGCCGGCAAACGCTGGAGGCTGCTATCACGCTCTTCGCAAAGCCGTATTAATAGAAAGAACAAAGAATAAAACCCGAGGGTTTCTCGACAATGTCACCATCAAGAAAAAGCGAACTGAGCACAATTTCGCGCAGCCGATATGCGGACCAAAACAGGCCCGAAACATGATAGCAGCCTCCTGCGTTATCGTCCCCCGATGGAGCGGGCAGGGCACTTCTCGAGCCGGTTGTTGCATGTTGCCCCACGTGACCAGGTTAGTTGCCGCGAATGACACCAGTCGAGCGCTCACCGGAGAACGCCACGCCTCCTGCGTCAGGGACAAGCGGATTACCACTCTATGGAAGCGAAAGACCACGTTGCCATATTACAGCTGATGAATTCGCATCTTAGAGGAGGCGCGACCGGAGCATTACTACACTTAGAGAATCGTCCAGGTAGCTGAAGAACACCTAAGTTTGACTTGAATTTTCGACAACTGCAACTCCTGCCAAGTTTTCTACAGATGATTCCAATGTACCGCCGTTACATCACACGCTGCCAAGGTTTATATAGGGCACGTTGAATAACGCGTGATAATACTTCTTATATTTCCTGGAAATCAATTACAGATTTCTTTCAAAACAAAAGGCATTTCTATTGCCACGAAACCAAGAGATCGTGTGGCGACCGCCGGTAAGCGCCTTGATGGCTAAATTCGGCGAAAAAATGGTTTCCGATAAGTTTTGAGAGAAACCCCCCAAATGTAGTGGGAAAATATAAATTGGTGTATAACTCATGCAGCCTTCACGTCACACGACACCTGGATGCCGCGTGACGCGGTGTAACATGACGTCACAGCTACGCTCGATAACGCAACATCACGTGGCACTGATGTCATGGCATGTAACGCAGTGAAACATGACTGACGTCACAGATGTGACATGACACGGTGACGTCGTCGTGACACTGTGTCACGTGACATGGCGTAATGCAGGAGTGTAACATTACATGAAGGGGTGCCTTGAATGGACAAAACCCAGGGTTGTTGTTGTTAGCGATGAGAGAGAGTAGGGAAGGGGAGCAGGAGAGTCAAGTATCAGTGAGTAGTGTATTGAATGAAAAAATGGAAATGGTTGTCTTCAGATGCGCCTGCGCACTCAGGTAAGGAGGAGAGCACGTATGGCGAGGGAAGGAACGCCCCCCCCCCGCCCCCCGGTATCTGAAGTGCAGTAGGCAAAGGATCCTAAAGCGCTACATCTCCCATTGGTAACAACCAGGGAGAAGACGTAGCTTTTCAGTGAGTTGCTGGGCATAATAAAATATGTCTCGAGTTTATTTGTTGTTTTGTTTGTAGTTAACCACTAGGATAATTTATTTTTATCTGACACGAGGATAAAGTATTGTCCATGTCGAAATGGCACACTCAGTTTCGATGCGACCATAACCAAACCAGTGATGAGATGGAAAAGATAACTTCCTACCGTAAAACTGTGGGATTGTGCAAAATGAATGTCGACTTCCTGTGCGGGGTTATCGTGGCAATGCAGTGAAGCTCCGCGAACAAGTCAGAAAGTGACCAATAAAAAGCCGTAAAAGGCGCCTCGGCTCTAGTAACGATGTGCCCGCTCACAGACAAGGTAATAATACAAGCGATTAATCACGCATTGTAGCTGCGTTTGCTGCTGCGTAAATCACGTCGGGTCCGTCTAGCCGTCTAGCACTTTTGCAGACGACATCGTCCTGCCTGGGTCCAGTAGTAATCAAGGACAGTCCACGCTTACAACTCAAAATACAAGAGAGGGCTTACTTTGAAATGGTCCCTGAACGCTAGGCGCGCTCTTGGTGACATGAAAATGCGCACCGCCCCCCGAGCTGCTCGTCCAACGAGCAAACATACAGGCATTACAGAGTCGGCATGGCCCTTAACCTTAGACAACTCAATGCACTTTCGATTCAATTTGCTGTCTGCCAAGGGCTAAAACTTTCACTACTTTTTTTTTTTTTATCCGCGTATGCTGAAAATGAGTTTATTTGCCGTCTCCAGAACAACATGTCTGAAAGAACATGCAGCTGCAAAACTAGAGGTACATTTTTGCAGGTATTACATTATCTTAAAGTGCATGCAGAAGATTTAATCTTAGACAGAAATGATCCGGTACATTTATTGTAAGGCATGCAATACATGACACGAGATATTCCTCTGTACCTGAAAAATCTGGAAGAATGTTACCATATCGCCTCCGATCAAGATGATGTCATGTTCGTCCGACCGTTGTCTCGTCGGACATGCGCGTAAAGACAGCTGATTATATCCCAGTTTTAAGGCAATGGTGTTATGAGCTCGTGGTGCGGTCTCGCTGGCGTGCCAAAAGCAGTATTGACACGAATAACCCGAAAGCGTTCAGGAGCTCGTAGCTGCGCCCGCCTCGGTGGCGTGCCAGAAAAGCTGGTGTGACGCGAAAATGTCA
The DNA here is from genome assembly GCA_037355805.1 of Ixodes ricinus. Classification (NCBI taxonomy): domain Eukaryota; kingdom Metazoa; phylum Arthropoda; class Arachnida; order Ixodida; family Ixodidae; genus Ixodes; species Ixodes ricinus. The sequence goes on along the minus strand of JAZHYW010000607.1, from coordinate 125,065 downwards.
TGATTGGTCGGTAGGGTCATGACGTCTCAGCCACATGACCTGGGCTCATCTGTCTGGAGGAGCGTACAGTTTCCATTTGTTGCGGAAAAGCGGAAAGCTTCCGCCCGTCGCCGAGTCCGCCCAGTGCCGCTGCGATCCCTCCATCATCGCTCGTCTGAGGAGAACGCCTACACTGCCGGGCGAAGCCGCCGCCGGCCGCCGGGAGAGAACACGTACACGATGGATGCGGTGCCGTCTATAGGTACGGCCGCACTGGCGGCAAAACGTGGCAGAACGCCGCGCGCGGCGTGCCGCCTTGCCGCAAAACCTGCTCCGGCGGCAGAATGTTTTTCCCGCGAAACGAATGGACTCCGACGCTTTTTCTTGCCTGCGTGCCCCGCGCCGAGAGTGAGGAGACCAATCAGAAGCAACGCATTTAGAGACGGTACGATGGCGTGGCAACGTTTTTCCCGCCGACCGAACGTTGTTTTTGAGCCGCCAGCCGCTGTAAGCCTCGCTCAAGAAAGCCGCGTGATAGAGAGGCTTCTGAGACCGTGCGTATTATTCCTCTCCTTTACGACAAGACTCATCCCGAGTTTAAAGGTAACGATGCAAAGCTTAACCGGTGAGCTCTTATTGGCTCTGGCACGCAGTCGAGGCAGGAAGGCACTCGCCTGCTCTTCAAAGTTTCAGTAGCACCTGGTCGGGCGTACCCAAAATCTTCGTTTTCGATCCTTTTGCGCGCGGCAACGTCGCAACACTAGGAGTGCACGACAATATTTACCTTTACGATCGCGAAGAGGTCGTTGTGTGGGTCAGCCATCAAAGGAAAAGATCAGCGTAGCCACCGGAACCGAACGCCGAAGCAAAAAGCACGGAGAATCACGGAGGCGCTCGTTACCATCAAGAGAGCGCGATATTTTGTGTGCTGTGACGTGACTGCAGCGGCGTCAAACCGCGGTTTGGTGTGGCCCTGCGAGGCGACGAGTGTGGCAGTACCTTGCCAGCGCGGGGCGCTCTCCTTTAGTCGTTGTCTTCTTCGAGTGCGGATGCCGGATGTATACGTCTGCTCCTGCTCGGCGACGGGGTCCGCCACGTAAGACCGAAGCCGACAAGGCGGGGACGAGAGGCTAGGTGCAGAGGCGATGCGCCACAAGCGGGCCGAGGATTCGATAAGGCTCTCGCGTTCCATTCTTTTAGGCAACGTTTAAGCGTCCTCCGACTATTATTTTATATTATAGCTCATACGCAATTTTTAAATTTTATTTTGTATCGTTTTATATTGCTTTTTGCGTTGTTATGCTTTTTGCTTTAATTTGTCGTACATGCTAATAATATTACCAAGCCCGCGTGGTTCTTCTGGAATTCAATTTAGGTAAAACGGTTTTAGGAATACGAAAAAGAGATGCCGGTTTCACTACGGACTTTCAATATTAATGTTAGGGTATAGCCTACTGGAAGAGGGGGAGAGTGTCGACTTATCCCAGGTTTCCGCGAAAGGCTGCGAAACTGGGTCTGAAAAAACTTGACCTAACTGTTGGCGATTCTGTATGTGGAATGCGCTGTAGTGCGCCGTCAAGGCGGCTTCGAAGTGCGCCTCGACGGCGCACTTTGAGTGCCAGCGCTTACAGCATGAATTTTGAAACTGGTGCATGCTCGTTAAGTGCAAACCGCTTAATAAACCCGTGGATGCAGAGCACTACGTCCTGCGATATCGTGGAGCGAATGGTTGTGTGACAGAAGTGTAAGGGACCCTTAATATCGTTTTTGGTAGGCAAGTGCCTCCGAGAAATGACAGTTTTCATAAGACAGCGAGTCTGCAGGCAGCGTTACAAACTCTGCTCAGCTTAGGATACTCCAGTTAGTGGTTTTTATGACATTGCGGGTTTCAAGATAGTCACTGAGAAGCATATGGGAAGAGACAAGTGCATCTATACTACTAACCCCCTCCCCCTAAAAAAAGTATATATATATATATATAAAGATCTATATATATTGTTTGAAATCACGAGGGATACCCCACCCCCGGAAAGATAGCCCATCAATATTTTTTGCTTGATTTGCTATATTTTTTATCCACCAAAAAGACAGCCCACTCCTAGTAGTAGCAGTGTTGGGATCAATGATGACCTCGGCGTAAATGTGGCTAGTTAGCTATGGCGGGACATAAGCGAACGTTGCTGACTGGGTAGTACAGTCATCTTTGCTTCGTTGCCCCTCGTCAACACAACAAGCTTGGAAGGAACACTCGACCTAAAAATAGCAATTTCTTTAAACTTTTACTTATTTTACATCAAAATTTAGCCCACTCCATATTTTCACCCGATTGGCTTTTGATGTTAGGTGGGCCATCTCTCGAGATTTTACGGTACGTACATGAACTCCATTTTTAAACCTGAAATTGAAATATGATAATAAAACCACCCCTCCAAAAGTTAATGATCAAAATTACCAATGTACGCAATATTACGAATATCTTTAAAAACAATAAGAAAGTTCGTGATCACCAATTCGTTTTCAATGCGCAACCTATTTCACCTCGTTTTTAACTTGAAAAGATTAAAAGCCAAATCCTTCACTACCTAGATCAGAGGACGCGGAAGACAATGGTGGTTATTCTCACCCGGCAGCAGTTGGTAGAGAAGGTCCTCTGCTTTCCGCTTCTCTTCGAGGTAACTGGCCGTGCGCTCCTCGACGAGTTTTTCCAGGTTGTTGGCGGCATCTGCTCCATCCGCGACAGCAGGCCATCCAGAATGTTTACCGCCCTGCCGCTCCCTGCATCATCGAGCGAGAGCAAACGTCACGGGCCGGGCGTCCAGGCCGCAATGGGATAGGGCCTAGCCCAACGATCATGGGGTTAGAACTCACGTTGAACAAATTCCACAAGCATCGGGACCCAACATGCTCAGCTCCAACCGGTTACTAGGGTACCATGGTCTCATTCTGTCTACTTAAGGCAAAAGTGGAAAATTGTAAGTCCTGTGTATATTTCTTTTGTAATTTGAAATCTGTATAACAAAAAAAAAACGAGCGCGATATATCCTTCCACAGTTGTCTTTGTACAGGGATACTGCAAATGCCCCAAAACACGCTACCTCTTTTTAGTTGCTCGTAATACAAATTCTTACTGCCTTGCGAGATTGAGGAATAAGGGGTACATGAGCAAGCAAGCCACCAACAGGCAAAGAAACGCTTCACTTTTTTTTATGTTTTGAAATAATGGCAAGCAAATGCCTAGCATTTGCTGGAAATGATTACTGCACCAATGACCCCAACAGGAGCAACAGTCGTACGTAATATTCTCCGATTAAAGAAAGTACCTGCAAACGCTTCTGGCACTTCCGCCCAAACACAAACCAGGTTAATTTTTTCAGTTACTGCCGCCAGTCACCCAGGGGGCGGAAGGTGCGCTTTTTAGGGGGTCACACATACACACACAGAGAGAGAGAGAGAGAGAGAGAGAGAGACCCTATCAGCCGCCACAGCTTAAAGAAAGATATCGTGCAGTGGAAACTTCACTGTGTATTGTTATCACCTTCATAATCTCATATAAATTTAGAATAAAAGTTTCAACGCGACACTGATATCTCAAAGGAAAAGTTCAGCTTAAAATGGGATGGAAGACGCGGCTGACTTAGAGAAACCGAAAATTTGAGGGCAAAAGAGAAAGCTTATAAAAAAATTTCTGCCTTTAAGAAGTGGAGCGCGATAGCGTTGTCGAGCCCTCTTTCGCATCGCCTTTCTCATTCGCTTCTCATGTTTTTTTCTGCCAGTGAGCAGGAAGTGTGGCGGACATGACCACAGAAGGTTCAGTAGTCGTAACCGAAGACTCCTTCGGTTGCGAGCCGGACACGCTACTGACTAGGTGTTTGCTTCCCTCCTAAAAACTTCTTCATTCTTATTTAAGGGGAAAACAAATTAATTTCTTTACAAAGTGACATCTGCTTCTGAAAACATGCGGCGATCTTTAATCCTGCAATACATGTCAACGTTTTTGAATGATCCTTCATCTCCACACGCGATCGCCATCGTTTCGCGTGAGCATTGCGGGTCGTTCGAAATTCCCGCGGGAGGTCACGTGGCCTCAAGGTTACGTCATTGCCGTATCCACCAATCAGGATTTTTCCCATCACTAAACGCCACCGACGCCGGCGTTTCTGGCGACACGAGCTCCTCAACGCTGTCGGGTTAAAAAACGCTTTAACGTACCCTGGCAAGATAACCCCTGCTTAACCCGGAAGCTTATTAATTGGCAACTAAAGGCACTTAAAACTTTTATTTCTGTTTCCGGGTATTCCGTTTGCTCTAAAAGTATTTAAAATAACACTGCAACCAATTCTTTTATTTACATATGCAGCGAAGGATAAACGTAGATACACTTATAGTTTTTTTTTTAAAGTAAACGACAATATGATTATTTATACCCAAATGTTCCTGGAAGGCTCCAACGAAACTGCTTTGCGCTTGCTAAATTCGCTCAGGGCATTGCAAATATTGAGCAGTAGGGATGTAGGAATTAAAGTCCTGGTTTTATCGATTTTTGGTAAACAAAATATTTTTTCTTACTGTTGTTGAAAGCTAGTCTACTTTAACACTTCGGGGCTTAAAAATATTTTTTTTTTTTTACATACGACAGCTTTAGTGGCAAGAGGGGGGAATTATATGCAGACAGAATATAATTTCCCCTATGGCAAGAGGGGGGAATTATATGCAGACAGTCAAGACATCACAATCAACCACTATGAACGGCAGACCAGAAATTCTTCTGGTCTTAGTGACCGGACGTTTCCTCGTCACAAGTTCCAACGTTCAATGACGTGAGGAAATAAACTGTATTCTAAACATTTCGGTACGTGGATTAAACGGTAAAATATTTAAATCGTGCCGGCTCCTTGCTGAGTTAGACTGAGAAACTTTATGTAGATATCTAAAGAGGCAAAACATGATTGGTTAATCATAAAATATAATGTCTTTAAGCCCTCGATATCCCGAAGCTCATAAAAAATAAAATTAGGCCTAAAACTGGGAGGTTAGAGAAAGGAAAGAAGTTTTGGTCATACCGGAAGACAAATAAAAACGCAGTGATTTCTTTTGAACTGATTCGGACTTTATTCCTGTCAGACTGTCTGTAGGGACGAATTATAGACCCATAATCAAGGATAGGGTGAATTAAAGCTTTTAAAGCTAAAAGCTTCGGATTCCTGTGGTGCCACACCTAAGGTATGCCACAGGTATCCAAGCATCTTAAGGAATTCTTTATATGTCGCGTCAATGTCCTTGACCAACATAAATCTGGCATGAAGAGAAGACCAAGGTATTTATATTCGGAAACCTTTTTAGGGATAAACCGTCGAAATAATAATTAAACACAGAGGCCGACGAACGCCTAGAAAAAGTAATAAAAACGGTTTTACGGAAGTTTAAGTTCATTTGTAAGGTTTCACACCACGTACAAAAATTCTCAACTGGATTGTTAAGAACATTATGATCATGAGTAGAGTTTATTTTGTGGTATAATACACAGCCGTCAGCGTAAAGTCGTATCTTAGTGAACATATAACGTAGGAAATCACTAATCTACACTCAAAGGAGTTATGGTCCAAGAACAGATCTCTGCGGAACGCCGGATGACACAGCTACTGTCATTGGATTTGGAGGAGTTAAAATAGACAAACTGCGATCGAAAAGAAAGAAAAACTGAATATACAATTGACTAGGTAACTCCAGTTTAATTAAAGTTAAGCTTGCGTAGAGGTCGGAACAAGGAATTCTGTCGAAAGCTTTAGATCTATAAATATCGTATCAACTTGGTTACCGATGTCAAGAGACTGACTGACATCATTAACAAATTCTGTTTTGCGTCGTAATACTACCACCGCGTCAAAATCCGTGTTGGAAATCGCATATAAATGTGTTAGTTTCGAGAAACTCTAATATGACAGACGTTTTTAACCCACACCCACTGATAGGATTGCGCAGCTAAATCCGCAAAAAAATAAGGCACCAAGACCTTACTAGCCACGTCTAGACTTAATAAAAACAAAGGCGCAAAGTTGGGTATAGGAAAGGCTCAACCTGTTTTCAATGCCTGCTAAATGCCCACTTTGGTTAAGGCACAGAAAAAGGAAGTTAGGCTGCCATTTAATATATAGCGACCTCTGCGTCATCTGTATTTGAACACGTTTGTCGTTGCCACTGAGACCCGCTAACGACGCGGGGTGTGCAAAGTGTAATCGAAGCTACCTGGGCGCACGCCGGTGCGAAGGAACCGACGAGGGCAGAAATTGAGCTCATAATGCAGCAGTCTACGGCACGCGCCTTCGCACCAGGTGCCGCCGAACTGCGCTGCATTAACCAACTCAGCCACCGCAACCAGGAAACTTTCCACGCTTCTCGAAATTGCAAACTGGATGACTCTAAGTCAGTAGTGCAACAGATGCTAATCTTTCAGACAGGATTGCTGTAGACCATGGACCAGTAATTTGCAAGCAATATTTCATCAACAGGCTGCCATTTATTTATACATTTATTTTTTGTTTTTGTTTACAAGAACCTTCCCGGGCCCCAAGAGATATTACATAAAGCGGACAGCTTTGTCCGAACTGCCCGTCATCTTGCATGATGGAGTGATTCCCGTATGATGCAAATAGCTTCAGACACATTCCGCCCGTCAATTAACTTATCTCCGACAGCACACCACTTGCGAATCTTTTCGGCTAATTTCCCAACATCGTGGATGCTGGCGCGTGCCTGATATTTCGGTCCGGTGCAGGCGTGGGGCTGTATAACTTAGTGCGAAAACCGAGGCCATTATTTATCGCGGTGTAATTAAAAGTCCATTAAATTTTTGAAAGATGGCGAATAGCACTGTTAAATTCGCACAGCTGCTCGGCTCGACCACGGTTTGTCTTTATTGAGTTCGTTAAAATATACAAGAAATAAAGACAAAACAGAAACCAGTCTTGGTTTCTTCTGCAGCATTACCGAAGTTTGCATCGCAGTAATAATGTCTTTCCTCGCGCAATTACGCCAACTCTAGCTCTAGTGTCGATCCAGGTCCGGACCAGAATTTCTGTGCGTTATTCGAACACCACATTAGCGTAAGTACTGCGACAGATTCGCGCTACTGCGCTCAGGTTGTTTCCTTTGGCTGCGGCAGGCCGCTCTTTCAGATATTGCCTCGGGGCGGAAAGCCGCGCGGCTGATCGATGAGCTGTCTTGATATTTTTTTAAAGCGCAGCTCTTAGGCGCCTGTTTTCGGGTTGAGCGGCATCGGCATCGGCGTCGGCATCGCCGTCGTCATCGGTGTCGGTGTCGCTAAATTTATCGGTGAAATTTCACGGCCAAATATGGCGGGAAAATTTCCCTGCTAACTATAGCTGGGAAATTTTTCCCTAAATTTAGCGGGCAAATGTTTCTGCATAAATTTATCCGCGAGCATTTTTTCCGCTAAATTTAGCGGGGAAATGGTTCCGCTACGTTTAGCGGGAAATTTTCCCCACTAACTTTAGCGGGTTAAGGTTCCCCGCTAAATTTTGCGGGCAAATCGATGTTACGTGACCTCAACGCCAATTCAGTTTCCCGCTACAATTCATGTCCCGTCACTCACGAACAAATTCAGCGTCAGGAGGAGAGAGGAGCAAGGAGGAGGAGGAGAAGAAGAATAGAAGGAAGAGGGGAGGATGTGCGTTGGAGGAGGGGAGAGAGAGGAGGAGGATGGGAATAGCGGGGAGGGGGAGGGTACGGAGGAGAAGGGGCATACTCCCCCCATACCCTCCCCTCCTCCTCCTCCTCAAGAGCTGTGCTCTAATTTCGCATTACAGAAATTTGTAAATGTCTTTAATTTTTTTAAATATTTTATTACGCGAGACGTAGGAAGTACCAGAACATGCTGTGGTTTAAATGTCAGAGCATTCGAGAAGATGGCGGCAGCGTCGTCTTTGAATATTTATTTTATTCATGCCTGCTTTCCACAGAACTCTATCTGAGCACATGTAATGCGGAGAGCACGCTTTATCGTGCGAGATGGAGCTTGTGATGTGACGTTCACAGGTAGGTATCCGATATCGCTGCAGTGTAAGCAGCGCTTGTGATATCTTACGTGCTGCAAATGCTTTCTGGAGTGGGGAAACTATGACAGGCAAGAAATTATACCTGTTGCTTAATGAGCGTAAAAAAAACAGAACCCAAAATAATATTGTTTTTCTGCTGTCACATTTCGCACACTATGAACAACATTGTCTGTGGGGCTAATCAAGATAAAGATGAGTGAAATCGTTGTATTTGATCTAATAACGCGACAGAAGTTTTTTAAATGAATAACAGACCCTTTCCGAAATTCGGTGTCATCAGGTGGCTCGTATAGGAGTTTAGGTTTCGCCATACCATAGGTGGAAATGAACTCATATTTTATCGGGCACCGCCACTTTCGGAAGTCAACGGCAGGCGAGGAATCGTTCAATGTGCAGTTCTTTCTCGGTCACTTTCAGTTTGATGGTGAAGAAGAACCTGCAGTGAGAACAAAGCTACAGCCTACACAGACGCCTTGATAGAATTCTATGTCACCAAAGAGAATTAAGACAGATTGTGTGTGCGCCAACATATTTACTGAATCTGGGGATTCAGAAATGAACGCTTACATAGCTTTTGTGTTGAACTCCTACGCCGCATCGTACTAACCCCCAAATGTACACGCCTCGCATCATCCGCTTAGGTGCATCTTCAACGTCTTCCTTTATCAGTCACTAGAAGGCCGGAATTGGTACGGCACAGCTGCCGTTTCACAGATGATGATAATGATCAATGTAACCAAACTGAATTTCTGGAAAGGGTCTATTCCTGTAGAAACATTTTACAAGACACCGAATACGCACACTATTCTATCTGGATGTCTTCGCATTCCCGGTCATCTTATAAACAAAAACACAACACCGCGCCTAAACAGAAGAAACGTATACTGATCCCCACCTCAACATGGACTAACTGCGAAGGCTACACGTTTGTACAATTTCTATTTTAATTTTTTTAACAGTACAGCGTAAATAGGCTCATCAGAAATAACTAACCGAACACATTTAGACCAGTCGCAAGGCCTTAGGATCTTCCACTGAACTGGTGTAAGAATCATGTATCTGTTCATGCTGGTAATGTTGGCGGTCGCGGAAGAGCGTACGGCTTACTTGTTGAACCTCCGAATAAGAGGCTTGAGAGAGTGAAAGTCTGGTCTCTCGGCTGGATCTTCGGACCAACACCTCCGAATCATTTGAGCTACTTCCTCGCTGCAGCAGTCTTCTTCGAGAAGAGGTCGGAATGGAACTTTGTGCTCCTTCCGGACATTCTCAACAATTTCTGAAATCGAGAAAATAAAAGAAAGAGTGCTTTCAATACATTCCAGGCTGAAAGGTGCAGAGCAGTGCATTGAAATTAAGTACATGAGCGGTGGCAGATACCTCTGATTAGTTCTGATTTTAACCCAGAAGTCAATGAATCAGACTATAACTCCGAAAGCTAGGGAGAGCATACAAATTAAGATCACTTTAATCATAATTTTAAAAAATATATTTTATATTATAATTTTAATCACAACGATTTAAAAATCCTGATATATATCAGACAATATCATTAAAAAACATAAGATTAATGAAACATTTTACTGTTTCATTCATAACTTTATTATTGGCATGTGTATTCATCTTTACATTAAACCAAGAAATCATTTTGTATAAAAAGAAAAAAACCTACGCAGTATTTAAAACACAATTCGTTCTTCTGAAAAAACAAAATATATATCTGACTTTTTTAGATCGCTTTCTACAGTGGCCTCCCGATTGTCAGTAGGCTCTCAACGGCATTTGCTTTGTACCTTTCATTTTATTCACGCAACGTTCAATTGCAAGCTCAACAAGGCTTGATGAAAAAGAAATAAAAGAAAAGAATAGTTGAAGCGCAGGCGTAAACACACGCACTCGGACTCATACCAACAGATAGAGAAATGAGAGAGAGAGAGAGAGAAAGAGAGGAAGAGAAACAAACATAGAAAGGCAGGCAGACAGACCGAGCTATCCGTCTAAGGCCAATATTGTGTATCCACCTGGCCTTACATGAACCTACGGCCTCCTCTTTAAGGCCAAACAACCATGATAGCGCTAAAAAACTATTAAAAAAATTGTGGGAGGCGATTTGAAAGCGGCGTTTGGGTTGAAATGTCACTGTTCGAACGTTCACTGGCGTGCAGTTCGTCATCATTTTTATTGCTTTCCACATTTGGTGAGCCGGACCTTTTATATTTGGTCTTCAGTCAACTGCAGGCGCAATGGGCGCACTGGTATCATATGCATGAAGTAGCCAAAAAAAAAAAAACAACAATAAACCATTTTTTAAAGTTTATCTAGCATCATAGGCGGTCACCATTTCTTGGGCACCAAGCGTGGAATTCCATCCGAGGTTATGACGAACGCGGGCGCAGCCCCACGAGTCATATCATAATCCTCCTATATAATGATAAAGCCTGGCAGATCGCCACGAGAAGCGGCCGCCGAAATGGAAAAGGTGGAGCGACAGACAACGGAGGAGAGGAGAGCCACATGACTGGCGCCCCGCAATGGCGAGACGCCGAAACACACTTCGCCCGAGCGAACAAGTGTGTTGCGGGTCCTGGCCGCTGCAAAAGCTGTGCGCTGACGTCCAGGTTCCCCAAGAGATAGCTCTTTGATGGTTTGTGTTATCAGATCCTCCGTCCTCGCGCTCCCAATCTGCGACCGGGCACTATATGGCTCCGTCGTCGAACTGCCAGGCTTTGTGAGTATAGAGGGGCTACGGTCTGACACATGCTCAGAGCATGTGCCCAAGCAATGGCGGAAACAGATAATGGGCGCAGCAGCCACTAGAGGGTGCGCACTTTTGAAAACATGTCTATACCGCCAGAATCATCTGGCGGAAGATATAAAGAAACAAAAATGCCGAAGTCGGGGGAAGAAGTCCTGTAAGATTACTAATTTATTGCGCGGGCAGTTGTTAAAGTTTTGTGAATTTATTTATTGTTTCATGGCAAATAAAAGTTATTCACTAAATAAATAAAACAATCAGCAGTTCTATGTTCAAAGCAGAAAAGCGGCGTGGTTGACCTCAGTAACGACGTTATCAATTAAACTGTAGTTTACGACACCGTCTAGTTCGCAGTAAATAACTCGATCTACATTATCTAACGTCTAGAGAACGATTAACTGGGAGGTGAATTATGTTTAAAAACTTCTAAACTGAGCACTCCTATTTTATATAAATTTTTACTTCCTAAATAACATGTAAACGTATTTTTGCCAGCGCGGGGTAATTTGTTTTAGCAGTTCTCGTGTCAAATTGGTTCGTCAGAGAATAAGAACTTTCTTAAATATATTTCGGCTCTGAAGTTGGACCAGGGGGTGCATATTGGTAACAGGAGAACAGGAGACACAAACACAGCGCTGTGTTTGTCTTTCGTCTACTTGTCCTTGCGCCCATTGCACGCGAACAGCCGGCGGCGTTGTGCCCGAAGATAAACAAAAGTACATGGAGCACGCCATCAAGCACATCATCAGAAACAAAACACAAGGAAAAGCACAGCAACGCAAATGCCTCGTCATGGAAGCCGTGGAGCAGGCAAGGGCGCCGCGCCTGCGCAGTGGGAAGCGTGGTGTCACCGCCGGACGAAAGCTCAAGCAAAAGGAAGACACACACACACACGCACACGCACACGCACACGCACACACACACACACACACGCACGCACGCACGCACGCACGCACGCACGCACGCACGCACGCACGCACGCACACACACACACACACACACACACACACACACACACACACACACACACACACACACATATACCGAATATAATACTGGCAGAAACAACTTTGTTACGTGTAGAAACATTACTCGAAAACACATTCACCCGCGGGAATATAATACTTTCGCATTCCTACACGTAAGCAGTCTTGCTACGCTGCGCAGGGGTGGCGAACCTTGTCGGCTTCACGACGGCTTCCGTGACGAAGCATCTGCGTGCGTTGCTGTGCTTTTCTTTGTGTTTTGTTTCCGAGGCGCGTCCGCTTTGACCTCGAGCGGCCGCGCCGCTTCCGTGACAAGGCATCTGCTATGACGCGTCGCAGCCAATTTAGGTGCCGTTTTCGCGGTTACAGAAACCGCCGGCTCCGCTCCATGGGACAGTTAATGTTTTCGCATTATACACGCAAAATGAAGCGGCCCGATTTTGCACAAATTGATAGCAATTGTAAGCATTCGGAATATCTCATAGTGCTTGGTTGGCTTGATTTCAATAGCATAGGTATATATTTACGCTCAAAAAAAGGATTCAAACAAATATTTAATTCACCATGTTTGTCACGTCAAGATGTCATCGTCAAAACAAAATTTTAGTCATCGTTTGGACGAACTATGTAGCGGGATTCGGGTTTTGTCCTAGATAAACGAAGCCTGGTGGGTCAGACGACACCGGTCCTTTTATTCGGAGAAACCGCTTCCGGTAGAAAAGTAATGTAATCCGTAACAAATATATCCAGAGATAAACTCAAAGTTCGCCGAGATCCTAATAGAGACCGACGAAATGAACACAGCATAGAAGGGGCTCAGTGTCCCAAGATATTCGGCAAACCCGTTTCATATTTCAGAGGAAAAAAATCATCAAAGTGGCTGACTGCGACCACGAATTGGACGTCATGACTTAATATTGTTGCAATATTCGGTGTTGTTTGTCCTCCTGCTTTGTTATGGAATTGTAATGCGCCTTGTGCACGGTGTCCGTCTTGTATTCATGTACTTTCGTTGGTGCCATGTGGTTACGTTCTTTTTTGAGAAGGCAATACAAGAATCCAAAAAAGGGAAAAATGTAGTCGTATTGAAGTATAAAACGCATTGGACATTAAGGGGACACTGACACCCCTAAAATATTTTTTTTTCCTTTTTAGCCAGGCGATTTATTATGGTGTCGGAAGACTACCCAATTATTATTTTGCAACAGAGTCACGTATATTTTAACTAAAGCCAGAAAACGCAACTGGTCGAAACCGAAACCGTAACCCGCCACGGATGTCGTAGAAGTGGAGAGGAGAGAGTGAGTGGCGGAAGTCATGTGACTACACCCGACCGCGCGCTTTTTGGAGCGCAGCTCTTGGGCGCCCGTTTCCGGCTAGAGCGGCGTCGCCGTCGCCGACGGCGTCGCCTTCGGCGTAACCGCGCGGTGCATGATGAGTGAATTTCCCCGCTAAATTTAGCGGAAAATTTTACCCGCTAAATTTAGCGGAAATATGTTCCCGCTAAATCTAGCGGAAAAGTTTTCCCGCTAAATCTAGCGGAAATTTTTCCCCGCTAAATTTAGCGCAATATTTTTCCGCTAAATCTGGCGAAAAATTTTCCCGCTAAATCTGGCGGAAAATTTTCCCCCGCTAAATTTAGCGGTAAATTTTCCGCGCTAAGTTTCGCGGAAAATTTTCACCGCTCAATTTAGCGGAAAATTGTCCCCGCTAAATTTAGCGGAAAATTTTTTCCGCTAAATCTAGCGGAAAATGTTCCCCACTAAGTTTAGCGGAAAAATTTTCCTCGCTAAATCTAGAGAAACTTTTCCCCCCCCTAAATCTAGCGGAAAATTTTCCCCGCTAAATCAGCAGAAGATTTTCCCCGATAAATTGAGCGGAAAATTTTTCCCGCTAACTTTAGGGAAAAATTTTCCTGCTATGTCTAGCGGAAAATTTTCCCCGCTAAATTTAGCGGAAAATTTTCTCTGCCCCCACCCCTCGAGGTCACGTGACCCCCCCCCCCCGTGCCTTTCCTCCTCCTCAAGAGCTGCGCTCTAAATCGGCGTTACAGAGAGTTGTAAGCGGCTTTCATTTTTTTTTTGCTCGCTTTTTTTATTTTGCGTTAAGCAGACGATATGCTTGGAACTGTTCGCCGTGCGATTCCTTTGCAGTCATATTTGTTCCGCTCGCGGTTCTGTAGTTCAAGGTGAGTTGTTTTGTACATTGAAGAGTTGGAGATTAGTAGTGAGCGCGTGTGGTGAATTTCCGTGATCGGCACCGAAAAGAATACCCCCAAGATGTTGCGTGAAGGGCTGCCTCACGTATCCTGCGTCCGAAAAAAGTGGCATTGTGCGGTACAGTTTGTACAAGTTTCCGAAAGATCAACGGGATCGGGACCAGTGGCTGGCTGCAATTCCGGTAGAACATTTACGGGAACCTCGGAAAGCGGATGCTACCCGATTTATATGCTCCTTGCATTTTGTGGAAAGGGATTGCATTGAGTTCGCAGGTGTCAAAAAGGAAATCTCATACCATTTAGTTCAGCGACGTTTCGTCCACAAAATTTGTTTTTTTTCAGTGATTATTGTAACAAAAAAAAATCAAATATCACAAAGTTGAAAAAAAAAGCGTACGCTTTTACTGGGTCGAACCGGATCCGCCACGTGCGAAGCGGACGTCCTTCCACTGAGCTACTGTGCCATTTTTGTTTTCTTTATTGCTGAGCTCCTGTGACAACACTCGTGTTAGTTAGTGATGCAGCCGGTCAAGTGTAGGTTGGAAAGTTTGCTGCCGATTTTCCTCCTGTCAAAACACTACCGGGTCGAAGTCGCGCAGCACCACGCATTGGCCACATTCTCACCCAGTAAATAAATCGTACGCATGAATATTCAACTCCAAGTACGCACTTCGTGCTTGAGGTTTGCGCGAGCGATGTCTTCAGCCACGAGGAGTGGGCGACGGGTCGGCGACGTCTTCGTGCAAATCGGCTTGGTGGTCGGGCGTGTCGTACGGGATGAATACCAATTCTTTTGATCGGTCTAAAATTTCTCTTTCAGAGGAAGACAGAAGTCGCCGGTACAGCAAACAACAGTTCTGAAGTAGAGGTTCCACGCCCGGCGTCCGCTGCCATCGCCGTCCTTGCGAGTCCCACGATACGCGAAACAACGCCATGTTAAGAAATTACGCAGTGAACGCACAAAATGCTTCCGGTTCTCTGTGCAACTTTTTTTTTCAATCAACGTATTTACAGCTTTTTAGAAGCCACAAAAAATGGTTTTCATATTTTTTTCTATTTTTAATATCGCGTGTGGGCCTGCAATGACCAACGACTTTGATTAAATTTGGTGGTTGTGTCTAAACCTTAGAAAACGGCCCGTGATTACGGAAAAGAGAGTGAGTGCGACTCAAACCACCCAGTTCTTGATCGGCGGCTTTCGGGCGAAAAGAAACCGAATTTCGAGCCGCAAATTGTGTTCTGGGTAGTTGGGCTCTCATATGTCACGTACAATTTAAAACCTCGGCGAGCGTAATTACCCTGTCAGTGTCCCTTTAAACAACTACCCTTTTAGTGTTTCATGTTTCGGCGAAAAATACAGGACACTGCAAATAACAATACTTAAACTTTGATACATCCCTTAGTTCTCCCAGCAAAAACAAACACATAAAAGCTTAAAGATGCAGTCACACCAATTCCTGTGATTTACTTATTTTTTCTACTTTTTATTTATATTTTTACTACTTTTTGCACCGCTCATTTATTTACAGAATAACACCCAGCGTGCTTTCTTCGGAGCCTAGAATGCACATTCTCGTCGCTTTAGGAGGCGAGCGAAGCACGCGCCATATGCATGTATGCTAAAAATGGCACCGGCCAGAAGGCCGTTTCTGCAATGATTTATATAACGGACGAATCGTAACTCCCGTAGGAGCATAACCTTCATGTCTGTATTCAAAAATAAATAAGTCAGGTAAATGTGAACGCACTCACCCTTGAACATAGCTTGTAATTTCCAGGATTTTCCGAAATACAGGCTATTGATAAATGTTTGCGCACACTCGATCTTTATTTAAGCAGGTAATAAAAACATGTTCTAAATGTTTACGTTTGTGTGTGTATGCGTGTGTGTGTGTTCATTCCTTTATTTATTTTAACAAACTACTGACTGTCATCTAGGACACCTTTGATGAATAAACTAAACAAAATTGTCGCTAGATCGTCGTTAACAGAACGGCAATTTCGAGGAATCTCCAGCCAATTCAGAACCGTTGACTCTCAATTGAGCATGAAACTACTCAATACAGAGCTATATCCTACAATATTGATTTGTATACGTTGACTCGTTTATGTAACATCGAGCCGCCGCAAGGCGCAATAATTTCAGCAATGATTGTCACATTCGAAATCAGTATGTTGGCACTTGCGGAAGAGCACTGCAGGTTTTGTGTGTTTCTCACGACACGTATCGAGCTGATATTTTGTACAGAGATGGCCAAAAATAATGTATATCGTGCAACAATCATCAATGACTGAACTAACTTGTTTAATGAGCAAACATTTTGGAGCATGATTTTCCTACCAATAGCCACCGTCTGCAAAAGAAGGACCTCTGGGTCACGCAAAAGCCAAGAGCTGGCGGCGGCTGTTGACATACACCCAAAATAGCCTGACAATAGAATATTTCTTGTTGGACCTGTGTCAGTCCAGTGTGATATGTTAGTTCAAATATCAAGACCATGCACTACACTTAAAAAAAGAAAGCCCACGTCGTACTCGACAGAAAACCATGGAAGCAGGTAAGGGCCAAGGCGCAGGCACTGATCTGCGATGATCAGCGTCTGTTCCCTGGTTTTACTTGCATCCAATGCTTTAAATATGTATCGGCAGTTGCGCAAATAAGACAGTCAAATCAGTTTCTTAATTTTTTACTTCCTTGATGTAAGTTAATTACTTGAAGCTTGACTAACAAAATGCACCTTTTTTATCACTTGTACACAAAACCTTAACGCACGTCTTACCCTGAGAATCTGATTTACGCGGCTCCATTGAAAGAAACAACAATTCATTTCATTTACGTATTAGAATGTGAGAGATTACCTTTGGGGCAGAGATCGAGCGGTCCAAGAAAGAAAGGTCCCTGTCTGAGGACAATCTCGTGGGCGATGATGGCGAACGAGTAGACGTCACCTTTTTGCGTGCCGGCTGAAGGAGCGTCGCAGGCCCGTTGCAGCTCGGGTGCCGTCCACAGCATACCTACGGTGGAAACAAATCATAATAAACTATTCGTGCAGACACCCGTATTAGCGAGCAAACTCGCAGCTCGACGATTTCGGCGTCTCCGACATTTCTATCTTCCACAACACAACGCACGCTTATACACCTTAGAACGCTCTAAAATGTAGACAACAAATATACTCGTTATTCCTTCTGCTACTTTGAACATAAAGCGGCTCAACGTATTTAGTCTCAGCAAGCGGTGATATTTCTAATATTTGTATTTGCAAATTAATTATAATAACAAAGGCAATTGAATACAATCCTCTTTTTTTGTTTGCTGAAAAACCATCAAAATTGAAAGTCAGAGCTGGAAATTGGGTCCGTCTGTTACCGGTAATACGACTACATAATAAAATTTTCTTAGACGCACACTCTGCAGGGTGACATTGTGTCTACAAAAGTAGCTAAGATTTTTCGAATGTATGAGCCAAATATCTCATTGCTTGACAACTTCTAATGATTAAAATTCCGGTTCAATTGTATATCTTCTTACGTTAGATAATCTAAAGCTCTACAAGCCTGAGGGTGCCTTATGCTCAATACTCGTTCCAGCTCACAGTTAAGGTCCTGCGTGAGTAACTACAACTGGGTTTTCTTTTGAAGACGTGGTTGTTGTTGTTGTTGTTTGAGGGTTTTATGGCGCAACAGCTACGGAGGCCATACTGCGCCAAACAAAATTAAAAAAGAAAGCAAGCTGTTGTTGTTACTGTGCTACAAAATAATAATTAGCTATGCAGAACTAGATCTGATTAATAAAACCTGTGTTAGTAATAAAAGTCAACACACGGTCAAATGGGATGAGGGGATATTCTCCCAGTAAAAGAGCAGGATGGAATGGGATTTGGAAATGAAACAATTCAGGAAAGTGAGTACGACGTTCATTGTCCAAAGCTGGACAGAGCCACAAGATATGCATGATGGTAAGTGTATCCCCACAATGTTCACACACCGGTGGGTCCTCCCCACTAAGAAGATATTTGTGCGATATGTAAGAATGACCGATTCGAAGACGACACAACAATACTTCATGGAATCGGTTGCTGCGAGAGGAGCTCTCCCAGAGCCCAAGAACCGGCTTTGTAATATGAAGTTTATTGTTGCACTCCATGTTCCATTCAGACTGCCATAAACGAACAAGGGATGACTTTGTTAGAGGTTTAATGTCTTGGTGTGGCAAACAGGCGTGAGACAGGGGAAGATTACCTGATGATGTAGCGAGTCTGTCTGCTTCCTCGTTACCTTTTATTCCCATATGACTGGGCACCCAACAAAATTTTATGTTTAGGCCTCCATGTACAGCTTTATTAAGCTTATTTCGTAGTTGCTGCACCAGCATATTTTTAGTAACTCTCAAAGAGCATATTGCGGTAACAGCACTCTGAGAGTCTACAAATAGGACAGCCTGCTTTATTTTAGCCCGTAGAATATAATCTATGGCCATAGATATTGCATAAAGTTCAGCTGTAAAAATGCTGGAGAAAGTATTTAGACGTTTCACTTTAATAAAACAATCAGAATGCACGGCACTGCCAACAAATGACGACGACTTAGCGCCATCAGTGTAAAAATGTGTGTAACCTTCATACTTCTTCTCAAGCTCAGAAAATTCCTGTTGGATGATAAGGGCAGAGACAGTATGCTTATTAAACCTTGTGAGAGCCCAGTCACAAGCAAATGGCACTATGTCCCAGGGGGCAACACAGTCTACATTTTGCATAAGATTAACTTCGTCCAAACAAAGATCAAGTGACAGAACAAAATTGCTGTACTCGGAAACTCAAAGGTCTTACAATGCTTGTGTTGGAGCTATTCAGAGCGCGCGAGGACACCAGAAAAAGGAAGCAAGCACGCGACCAAAGCATTGGAGCTGCCACGACCTCGGCCGCTTGATCACGAGCTGTGCACTACGACGAGAAGAAGAAGAAGATGCGATGGCTCCCGAACGACGTTGACAATTCTGTACCCGATGTCGGACAATTAAATTAGTTTGTTTTTATTAGATTGAAGCATCGACCTCAGACCAAAAAAGATCCGTCATCCTTTGGTGCCGAAACCCGGGAACTTCCTTTACCGGGCTGGACGGTGAGTCTGAGGGTTGATTTAACAGAGCTTCAAGTCTCGACATCGGCGAAGCAAGACAGCGAGGCCTAACAACGCGGCGATGGAGAGACTCAAACAGAAGCGGAAGATCCAACGCTCGCAAGTCACCAAAGTACTTTCGGAGATCGACGCGGCTGTGGAACGCGAAGTACTTGCTGAAGAGGAGCCTCCGGATTCTTCTCGCCCGTCTCAATACCATACATGGCCAACTGAACGAAACGGACGCTGCCATCGAGCCATTGCTGACAGATGGGGAAGCGGAACAGGAGTACGCGCGGACTATTGAGTACAACGACCGTGTCGTCGCTTATTCCGCTCGCCTGAGCTTCAAGATTACCATCGCAAGTGCAGACGGTGCCAGGACCTCCGATCGAACAAGACGGAGCGGTAACGAGTCCTCTGGGTCATCTGCGAAAGTGAAGCTCCCCAAGCTGGAGCTTTTGAGGTTCAACGGAGATAGCCTACAGTGGCAGCCCTTCTGGGAGCAGTTTGAACAGGTGGTCCACAATAACCGAGAGTTATCGCCGACCGACAAGTTCAACTACTTGAGAGCTGCTCTCTCTGAAGAAGCCGCTGAGGCGATTGCCGGACTACCAGCGACAGCGAGCTGCTACGAGGACGCTCGGGACATCCTCAAAACCCGGTTCGGCGACGAAAAACGGTTGATCGACGATCACATGATCAGGCTATTGGAGAGACAGCGGATCCGATCATCACTCGATGTCCGAGGGCTCAGGCGACTACACGACGACCTACAAGGAAACATCCGTGGGCTCAGGTCTCTTGGGGTGAGCGAAGAAACCTTCTCTACACTTCTGCACCCATTAATACTTCGGCTGCTTCCGGAAGACCTTGTTCTTGCCTACCATAGAACTGCTTTACGCGACGAGGAGCACCGACGACTGAGCACCCAATCTGCTGCCCTGTCGAGTAACAACAGTGACCAAGACCGAGGTCAACCGAGTCAACTGCCAATTCTCCTGAGGTTTCTGCGCGTAGAAGTAGAAAGCAGAGAGAGGACTTCCTGCACAAAGAAAACGGATCATCGCCTGAAAGACAGTTCAGAAGAAAAACAGTTTACGTCTGCTACATCAAAAGAACCTGCGAGGTCGTGGACAAACAGAGGGACGGCAGCAGCACTCCTACAACGAACAGACAACCAGGAGTGTGCGTTCTGCAAGTCGCCAAACCATGACACCGAGTTGTGCAGCGAAACCATGTCTCTCACTGAAAAACGACAAGTCCTTCAAAAGGCTGGACGATGCTTTAAATGTACAAAACGAAACCATCTCGCCAAGAAGTGCAGAAGCAAGATCGCATGTTCTGAGTGCCAAGGTCGACACGCCACCGTTATGTGCGATCCCGAATTCCTCTCGAGATTAAGTCAGAACCCAGAGACACCACAGAAGAGTAACGTCTCCACCAGTCCCGTGACACTTCAAGCCGCTGTCGCTGATGAAGCAAAAACGACGGTACTGCTGCAAACAACTACAGTTTGGAGATCAGAAGCCAAGTCAGCAACAGAACAAGAAAAGGCGGCACCCACAGAAGCTCACGACGACGTGGGTCGGCTCAGGAAAGCTCTCTTGACTTCCAAGAAGAAGACGGAAGTCAAGTTCAAGATGTTGCTCGAGCAAAACAGTGATCTCGAAAAAAGGTGTCTGTTTTGCAGTCGCAGCTGGAAGAGAAGTGTCAGCTGCTGGAAAGCGTTCAACATGCTTTCGATTCAAAGTGCACTCAAATGGAAGAAACCACGCGAGAACTTGGAGCAAGGAAAGTAGCCACTGAGGCTGAGATTGCTGGGCTGATACAGCAGCTGCAGGACAAAGAAAAGGATCTCTCGACGTTGCGGGAGCAGTTGAGCACGGCTGTTCAAAAAGCGGATTCAGAGATTACTTCATCTTCAACAGAGCTCGGGGACAAGTGCACAGACATATTCGAGGTTGCAGACAGAGTTGATGCGCCTTAGAAGGAGCTTGGAAACAATGAAGGCCAAGAAAGACTCTGTTGGCAAGACACTCAAGGAAGTCGAGGATGGACTGCGAAAGGCTCAAGATGAGCGCAAACAGCTAGAACTCTCGCTCAGTACCGTCACCGCAGAGCTCGAGAGTTTTCAGGCTGCAATGGCCAAAATGGAAGATGCACTCACTTTCATGAAAGTGCAGCTCGGTGTTGCAGAAGTCGAAAAGGCCGAACTGTCGGAGCGGCTGACCAACTCGCTTCAGTGCACAAAAGATGTCAAGCAAAAGAAGGAGGCGCTGGAAACAAGCAGCGACACGCTGTCAAAGAACGTCAAGGAGCTTGAGTGCAAGTTGTGCGAAGCACTGCACATGGGCCGGCAAAAAGAGAAAGAAACGATTGTCGAGCTCAGCAGACTACAAGCCGAACAAGTGAACGCTTGCAAAAAGCAAGAGAAAACGAACCAAGAGAAACGAGAGCTATCACTCAAACTGACTGAAAAGAAAGACATGCTTCGCAGCGAAGAGCTCAAGGATCACTTCAGCAACGACAGAATTCACTGGAAGCACAGACAAGAAGTCATGAAGAGCTTTTGGGAACGCTGGTAAAGAAAGTACCTGACGGAACTTGGGTCGCTGCATGCTACGAAGTAGTCATGTCACCGAATCAAGAAAGGCGATTTGGTGCTTGTACGTGGAAGTATGCAGCCACGCCAGTTGTGGAAGTCAAGAATCGTCCAACAGGTATTCTTGGGACGAGACGACAAGGTACGTTCTTGCGAAGTAAGGCTTCACGACAGAACTCCAGTGAAGCGCCCTGCGCAGCCTTTGTACTGCCTGGAATCCTCGGACTGTGAAAAAACGGACTAAGTGCGTTTTCCGGGGGTGGATGTTGGAACTATTCAGAAGCGCGCGAGGACACCAGAAAAAGGAAGCAAGCACGCGACCAAAGCATTAGAGCTGCCACAACCTCGGCCGCTTGATCACGAGCTGTGCACTACGACGAGAAGAAGGAAGATGCGATGGCTCCCGAACGACGTTGACAATTCTGTACCCGATGTCGGACAATTAAATTAGTTTGTTTTTATTAGATTGAAGCATCGACCTCAGACCAAAAAAGATCCGTCAGCTTGGCTTATTCTCAAAGAGGCGGCAAAACCTAGATTTTTGGAGGGAGTGGTAGGTTGGATGATTACGGTTCGCCAGTATCTTGTAGTAATATGTTAAGCTTAGATGTTGGCGTCTTTTCCCGAATGACATCTCATTTGATTCAGCATACAGGCTGAGGACCGGGGACGTCCGAAAAGCTCCTGTTGCGAGTCGCAGTCCGAGGTGATGGACTGGATCCAACATCTTGAGCGCAGACGGTCGTGCAGAACCATAAACTGGAGCCCCATAGTCAAGCCGGGATCGAACAAGAGCATTGTAAAGACGTAGAAGGCATTTTCTGTCAGATCCCCAGTTTTTATGGGCCAGGACTTTAAGAATATTTGCGGTTATGAGACATTTTTCTTTGAGTGACTTCAGGTGAGAAATAAAATTGAGCTTTTTGTCAAAGGTGACACCTAAGAACTTGTGCTCTTTTCTGACAGGGATGCAGGTTCTTTGCAGTTTCAGGGATGGTTCTAGTGACAGACCACGGCGTAGTGAAAATGGGACGCAGACGCTTTTCTCGGGAGAAAACTTAAAACCATTTTCATCTGCCCACTTGGCAAGCTTATTTATGGCAAGCTGTAGCTGGCGCTCACAGCTCGAAAGATTACACGACGATGCTGAGATCTGGATATCGTCTACATAAAGCGAGTATGCAATGGACGGCGGCAAAACCTGGGCGAGAGAATTCATTTTGATTATAAAAAGTGTAACGCTCAGAATACCTCCCTGGGGGACGCCGTTTTCCTGAACAAACGGATCCGACAATACGGTCCCAAGTCGGACCTGAAACGTCCTCCCTGTTAAGAAATATTTTATGCACTGCAGCATACGACCGCGAATTCCATAGCCATAAAGGTCTTGGAGGATGCCATATCTCCATGCCGTATCGTAGGCTTTTTCTAAATCAAAAAAGACTGACACACAATTCTGCCTATTCACGAATGCTTCACGTATGACCGTTTCTAAGCGCACCAAATGATCCAAGGTCGATCGTCCTCTGCGGAAACCGCACTGATTGTTATCCAAAATGCTTTCCTTTTCTAGAACGTACACCAGCCGCCTGTTTATCAGTCTTTCATAAGTTTTCCCTAGACAGCTGGTTAAAGCGATCGGACGGTAAGTAGAGGGCAGAGATGGATCCTTTACCTGGCTTCAGTAGAGGGATAATGTGTGCCCGTTTCCAAGCTGCTGGAAAACAAGCCCTTTCCTACAAGGAATTAAAGAAATTAAGAAGGGATTCAAGAGACTCTGTAGAGAGATTACGCAGCATTTCGTAATGAATTCCATCGGGTCCAGGAGCAGAGATCTTTTTGATATGTAGGGCACTCTCTAGCTCATACTGTGTGACAGTCGCCGGCCATGTGAGCTCCCCGGCCGAACTCCGACCGGATCAGCGAAAATCCCGCACGCGGCGCTACGAGCGTTGCCGCGTTTTGGGAGCCGGACTATTGGGACCAAACCATTCCGTTATCAAATGGGTGGACGGATAGCATTTATCGGGATTCCAGCCTTTAGAAGTGTGAATCACAAGACATGGCCGATTAGAATTGCTGTCTTCGGGTGTTGGCCCCAAGTGTTCGGAGATGATGTTATAACTGCTGATAAACTGGAGCTTGCTTTAGGCGTAGATAAAGTAGCAGTGTTCGATCGATGTTTACAAATGTAAAAACCCTATGTTGGATATGATATTAGGCATGAAAACAATGATCCCTCGGCAAGCGTGAAGTGGCCGACCAGGAATCCATCTGAAAAGTCTTCGTGTAGAAAATTACCCTTGGCGAAGCAACACGCTACTGAGCGCAGAACAATAGAGTCTCCTCGATAAAACGCGTTTATGAAAAGTGCCTGAATATTTATTCTGCTCCGACACAAATCTTTTTTTTGTTATCTATAGCGTATCCTTATAGATTAAGTTAATTATTTCAAAATCGCTTGTCATTGTCTAGTCTAGGTTTAAGAACGGTTGTAAGAAAGGCGGCTTGTGCGTAGGATTACTCTTCCGGTAGGAAATATTTAAAATGACAGACCGGTTTTGCAAAAAAAGTTATTATGCAGTGAAGAATTTCGATAAGCCTTCTGCGTTTACCTAGAGCCGGAAGCGGAATTGTGATCGGCCGTACTTCAGATTCACGTTCCAAAACGCGGAATGCTATTAAACTTCCTGCGTCCACCCCTTTGGTGACGGAATAGTTTGGTCCCAATAGCCCGGTTCCCAGAACGCGGCAACGCTCGACGCGCCGCATGCCGGATTTTCGCTGCTCCGGTCGGCGTTCGGTCAGGGGAGCTGATATGGCTGGCGACTGTACGTCATTTGATCCCGTTGTGACTATATTATGTTGCTCTGCACGTCGTTTAAACAACTTGAAGGAATCAGAATAACTAGAGGAGCTGGACACAGAATAAAAGTACTCCCCAAGGACGTTAGCCGTATCTTTCAGTGATGCAGATGGAGGGTTGAAAATGGGGATCGTAAAACCCCTATAGACCCCTTTGATTTTCTTGAATCTATCCCAGACCTCCTTAGCAGTTACAAAGCTGCTCAGAGATGACACATATTTCATCCAGGTTTTCCGTTTCGATCGCTTACGGGTCCACCGGGCTTTGGCTTTTCGTTTTTTAAACTCTACCAGGTTTCTTGAGGTGGGATACCGCCTGAACTTGCCCCATGCCTTATTTTGCTCCGTGCGCGTAATGGCACACTCCTTATTCCACCAGGGTTTGCACTTGCGTGGCAGAGTACCGGTAGTTTGAGGAATCGACTGCTGAGCGGCGTTTATTATCTGCTCTGTCACATACAATGTGGCCTCATCCGCAGTCATGGAGGAAAGCAGGGATGTATCCAACGTGGAGTTTAACTTAAAAAGAGACCAATCTGCCTTGTCCAACTTCCACCGAGGCATTCGTTTTAAAAGGGTGGGAAGAAAAATGTCGCTCTCTAAAACAATAGGAAAGTGGTCACTCCCAAAAGGGTTATTAAGAACCTGCCAAGAAAAACAAGACAGTAATGAAGGTGATGCAATAGATAAATCAATAGATGTAAATGAGTTGTGAGCTGAACTAAAAAATGTAGGCTCTCTACTATTAAAAAGACATAATTGAGATGATAGTAAAAACCGTTCAAGTACTCTGCCTCGAGAATCGAGACGAGCACTGCCCCACATGGGATGATGGGCATTAAAATCACCTAAAATTAAAAAGGGTTGAGGGAGTTGTCCCACAAGTCCCTGTAGGTCATGGAGATGCAGGGGAACATTTGGAGGCAAATATATAGAAACAACTGTTATAAGACGGTCTAAAAGAACACGTACCGCTACGGCTTCCAGTGGGGTGCACAGTGGGACCTCGGAGCAGGCAACCCCACTCTGCACAATCACTGCCACGCCCCCAGAAGTGGAATTAAAACGATCTTTACGAAAAACTTGATGACGCCTTAAAATCTGTGTATGATGAGCTTGAAGATGAGTTTCTTGTAATGCAAGGGCAATAGGCCGAAGATCATCCATAAAATAATTAACGTCATCAATATTAGGTAAAAGACCACGACAGTTCCACTGCATAAAATGCAAATTCTTCATTTATCTAAAAAGGTGAAATGTAAAATTTAAAATGAGAGAGGCAATGAAAAAATTTAGAGTATTAAATTAATGGTTATTTGGGAGGGACCACTGGCTTTTTCCCTTTGGGCTTCGGAGTCTGCCACTCCATGTCATCCTGGTCGGATGCAAGAGTGGGTGACTCGGAGGTATCGTCCATCGCCTCCACTTCTGGAGGCGAGCCTTTACCTAAAGGTTTTGGCTGGTTCGTTGCACGGGGTGGCATGCCCCGGCCACGACCAGCCGAAGAGGCAGCGGAGGTGCTGGGCAGAGTGTCTTTCAACTCTGCCCCTTCCGGCCCCTTGGGTACTGGGGGAGCGGCACGAGGGTTGTGCCGCTCTTTGGAAGAGGAGGTCCTCTCTGAGGAGGTCGGGCGGGAGTTCCGCCCCTTCTCCGCGGAAGAGGACCGCGATGTGCGGACAGGTACGGCAGTTGCCGGCCTGTCTGGAACCAGCGAAGCAGCCCGTGCACTTCCTCCAGGAGGAGGGGGCACTGCTGCCCTAGCTGGGGTAGTGGGGCCCTGAGGGCTGCCTCCAGAACCTCAGGTGAGACCTGGGTAGCCCTCGATTCCGAACGTGGCGCAAGACCCCTGCGCGCCACGTCGGCGTAGGATCCCTTCGACATAAAGGAATACCGTTTTTTAGCTTCGATATAACTGATGTTTTCTTTGACTTTGATAGCAATGATTTCTTTTTCTTGCTTCCAGATGGGACAGCCTCGATAATAAGTAGGGTGTGGTCCATTGCAATTAGTACAGTGGGCAGCATTCTCACAAATGTCAGAGACGTGATCTTGACTGCCACACTTTGCACATGTCTCCTTCCCTCGACAGCTGCGTGTTCCGTGACCAAAACGCTGGCAACGGAAGCACCGCTGGGGGTTGGGGACATAAGGGCGGATGTGGCAGTTGAGGTATCCAGCCTTGATTGTTTGTGGTAGTGTATGCCTTTCAAACGTGAGGATGACATGTTTTGAAGGGATTTCTTCGCCATCTTTTCTGAACATAATCCGTTTTACGGCAACGACGCCGGCACCTTGGAGTCCCTCGAGGAGTTCTTCCTCACTGGTGTGAAGGAAGTCGTCCTCAGAGAGGACTCCACGGATGGTGTTCAGTGTGCGGTGAGGGCTCACCGACACTTTCACATCAAGTATGGTGTTCAGCTTGAGCAGCGCTTCACTTTGCTTTTTGTTATTTATCTCAACTAGGAGGTCTCCTGAGTGGAGTTTTTTAGCCTTGTAGGAAAACCCTACAAGGTGTTCAAGTACTTTGGCTACAACAAATGGCGATAGCTTTGACACGGGTTTCTGTTCATCGAGGGAATGAACAACGAAAAACTTTGTGAAGTTTTCTACCTCAGGTTCTTTTTCGATGGTCTTGTGTTCAGGACAGCGCCTTTTAACGGCTTGTCCCGAACGGGGTTTGGAAGAGAGGGGCGCCATAGGAGGGCAAAGAGTCTTCGGAATCCGCGGTGCACCGCCCACCACCGAGCCCAACAAGGGGTTAGGTAACGCACCATAACAAGAAGGGCTTGGCTGGAGACGTTACGCTAACAGTGCTGCCGGGAAACTATACCCAAGTGTGGGTCAAGACAGAGGTCCATTGCCACCCAAGGTTAGCCCTTGCCGCCAAAGAGGGGTGAAAAAGGAGTAAGAGAAATGAGAGAGAAGTAAAAGAAACAGGAAAGGTAAAGGTGAAAGATTGGAGGGGATAGTAGAAGAAAAGGCGACTAGACTGAATCATCCTGGCCGGGCCTTACCAGGACTCCCGTCTACGAGAAGCGGGGGCCGAAGTGGTGTATTGCCTCACCCGGGGGGCCCCGAAGGGTCCAAACCTACCCCGGGCTCGGCTCAACCACCAGGATGCCCTTTTCCCCGGACACGGGAAAGCCACGCACAGCCAGACGTGGGCGGGCGAACCCGCATGGCTCGGGGTCCGTGGAGACGCCACTCTCCAAACACCTGCTTTCACAGGTGCCCCCTGCGGGGTGGAGACGTGGTAAAAATCTGCTTGCAGCCTAAATATTTTATAGATGGTTTCTTTGGGGATTTTCGATTATGTCCAGAGAAAAGGACATCCAGAAGCAGACGCTTTTTTAATTTATTTGTGTTATTTGTGTGTCCCGGCCTGCGAGTTTCAAGAGCCCCAAAAACACAGTGTTGCATTTTGTATATCGGTGCCCTCTGTCTAGTCTCTATAAATATCATATACTTCCCACTCCACTCGGGGATTTGTGATAGACTGTCTGCTGAGCATAATCTTGTTTAGTGTAGAGAGTTCCAAAATCTGGGCGCTTAACATAATAAGATGCGTATACATCGTCTTTGCCATTGATTACCAGGACAAATATGTCAGTCAATCTCTTGATTACGAAATACTGTCTCTGGTATTAAGGCGGGAGCGGTTTCCATTGATGTTACCGAGAAAAAAAACACGAGAGTTAAATGTTTTGTGTCGTGTTTCTTCTGCCTGCTTGAGTGACAATACGGCGTACATTGTCAAATAATTGTCAGAGTTTTGACATACATCTCAGGCATAACTTTTATTGTTGTATCTGCCTAAAGGAAGTCTGTTCGCAACCTCATTGGAGAGCTATAAACGAGCTCGTGGTCTCCCGAAGGCTTCCTTGACGGCCGTGTAAATGACATGGAGAATTGCAGATACTTGGAAAATTTATTCACTCAGATTTCCAGGGGTTATCACCGTCAATTTTAGATAGCTTTCCACAAGACCGTTGGATTGCGGGTAGTAGGTAAGAAGCAATTCAAATTGTTCCCGATCAGTAAAACCGCCGCCTTCACCTAGAATTACCCATGCCAAAACGAAGGCGGCAGCTCTGGCGGACGCAGTGATATCCGATAATAACGTCGCCACTTGCCATCTCGTCAACTTTTTTATGCAGGTTGCATGATGTCAGTTCCTCTGCGATGGTCGAAAGGTACGACAAGGCTCAGATGTATTTTGGATCCACGCATTGTGCTGGAGATAAATCTTGGTCTGTGGCAGAAGGTTCCACGGCACCTTTGCCGACTGACAGCGTATGCACCAGCAACCCAAGTTTCCGATGACTGGCTTTATGCGGTGTAAGACATTTCGGTTTGTCATGAGCCTTTGTGTTCCACAAAAACCAGGATGTGACGGGTTGTGGGTGATATTTAAAAGTATTCGAAGTATAGGAGCGGGGACAAATGAGAAGCTTTTCAGCTGCGACATTGCAAGGGTCAACAGTTTTGCTGTGGAAAGCTCATGTCCTGCAGTTTAACATATAATAATGTCTGCAGCACTTTGAGCAACGTGTCGTCGATTTGAAGACAAGCAAGTTCTACAGGGCCCAGAAAAAACGAGAGAAAGAAGAATATATAAATGCGACAGAGGTCATTGGGAAACAGGTACTCCATGTGCTCTACGTGTCAGATATCAGTCGTGATTTGCGTCATGAGAACAAGATCACAAATTTCCGGTTGTCTGTAGAGGTCCCCCGTTAATACGGAATTGGTCAGGTGGCGACCCGTCCAAATGGTGAAGGTTCCTTCTCAAACAAACTGCCCGAAGTGGCAAACAACCAAGTACGCAGCCAGCAACTCGACTCGTGCTAACCCGCTCTTGTGCGGAATTGTGAGAGTTCCAAATACCTGAAAACATATTATTTTACTTTGTATAGCGGTCACATCTGTATAATGATTATTACAAAACCGTACCTTCAAAGTCACTACAGATAAACTTATGTCAATAAAAGAAGAAAAAAAGAGAAAATCCTAATGATCTTGAAGACTGCGAACCTCTCTAATTATGTCTCTTGGCAGCAATGAATGACGTTATCAACCGTTTGTGTGCGTGTGTGTGCGATGCGTAGTTTTCTTATAATAACCTTGAATGCACTACCATGAATCAGTGTGTATATTAAGTTACTTGACTTACAGTAGAGTAATGCCGAACGGATTTTTTCTTTATTTACCTGCTTATATCACAAGTACAAACGAAACTGTAATGCTAACTTAAATATCGCAGCATTTCTTGCAATCATATCTCGTCGAGGCAGTCGTCCACGGGCTCCCGAGTAAAACGAAGTACTTACGATTCTTTCTCTAGGCTGCTCCTCGGGTGAGTGCCGTTATTTGTACAAGCCCCCGCTGAGCAATCGACCGACAACAAAAAGGTCGCTTACAGCCTCCCTGAGCAGACCGGGCTTTGTTTGAGCAATCCGATCGCCGAGGACGCAGCATTAGTTTCCTTTGACGGCAGAAAGAGACTAGAAGCAACGGAAGAAGAATTCAGGAGCTTCGATTTATCTTACTGCAAACCATCACAAACGCTTTTTTTTTTTTGCTTCAAGAAGAAGGAAGGAATTGTCTGGATCGGGGTCAGCCCAGGTTTGGTCCGTACGGCCGAATGCGAATCACATGGACTTCCATTTGCGTAAAACCTATACTTTTTTCTTAACGGCATCCCTATAACATCTTGCGTTCATCTTGTTGGGTTCAAAAAAAAAAAGGCTATAAAGAGCCGCCCACATGACTTCAACCATGTACAGTCACGGCGCCATGCTTGCTTCCTTCAGACGTCGTGGGCAAACGTGGAAACAAGGAAGAATACAGATCACCGTGTAATGAGGATCAGCAGTACTCATTAGCGCAGAAGCTTCAACAAATATACAGGCTCCGACAGAAGGCCAGGCCCCATCCGTCGGCCGTCCCAAGACAGCACCCTCACGTGTTGGTCCTCAAGCAACCCTGGTGCGGCGCTTGTCAGCTACCTCCCCCGCTCTCCCCACGAAGAAAAAAAAAGGGCATCCTGCAGATTGGTAATGCCAAGCTTATAAATTGGGTTAATTATAAAATACAACTAATGTACAAAGCGACGTGAGAGATATAAATTTAATTTTTTATCAGTATAAAAATCATCAGTACTTCAGTGAACTAAAACCATCGACCCCATTGGCACTGACAAAAACCTTTGAAAAATTGGCGAAGACCTTAGTAAACATGCATGACAATATTTAAATGCTGAAGGAGCGCATCCACACAGTCCCGGGAAGCTACACCTAAGTTGCGTCAACTTTATGTCTCAAGCGGTTTATGTGCTATATTGTCTGCTGTCAGCGCGTTGGTGGTCAAACTAAAGCGACTGAAGACCGAAATCACCTCTTGTGCTTTGTCAGTGTTTGTCAGCGCGGTGGAAATACGGAATAGTGTCGCTCCATTACTGCCCTAGATAAGTCGAGGTCCGACTAGGCCAATTCTGTAATGGGGTTTTTGGATTTCCTGCTCACGAAGTCTAGGGGAAACATTTTAGTGCAATGCTCTGCCGCTCGTGGTACTTCCCAAATGACGACTATTCCATATTTGCTAGCTAAGTAATTTTTTATATGATGGTGTAAAATAAAAAAAATGGCGGGAACAGACCTCGCACTACGTTTTACTGGGACAACTTTTGCAGTTAGTGGAAGAACCTCAAAATATTTGGCAAACCTGTGTATGTGTTTCGCACTTTTACAAAACAAAAGCGTACACCATTTTGAGTTTAGTAATTGTATATTAAACATACTTTACTTTTGTACACCGTAATGACCAGACTGACTCGGCAATTAAAGTAGAGCTAATGCCACGCGTAACGCCCTATAAACAAATATGCAACAGGTGTAATAAAGGTGTACTTTAGATTCCGTATATATATATATATATATATATATATATATATATATATATATATATATCGCAGTACATTTGAAATAACCTTTCATGCTGTTCTGTGTTGATTAAAGAGCAAAACAGACATAGTTTCAATGCATTGCTTTTTTCCAAAGGAAGCGAAGGATCAATGGGCTGGCATTGCCTGAGTTTGGTTTTGAGTCGAGTGGGTTGTTGCAGCTTGTGCTTCGTATGTCCGTCGCCGCATTGGTTAATCTTGTTCCTGCTTCCCGCATTGTCTGGGTAAAGCACACCTTAAAAGTACTTGAAGTAAAGTACAAAGTAAATGAGAGGTGATGTACTTCAAGTAAAGTAGTAAGTACAGTAGGTACTATGTATGTACCTGAAATAAAGTACTATAAATACAATGCACTTTCATAGCAAACCACAAGTACTTTTTAACAGAATCTTATATAATGCCCTTTCGTGCAGTAATTTTTTAACTAATATGCATTTGCCCAGGCATAATAGGGGTGCACCAGTTATATTCGTAAGTGGCGACAAATATTGGATGAAGTCAAGTGGCCACAGAGTAGTTATTTTCGGAAATGGTGCCAAATTCAGTAGTCTCTCCGACATCTGAATTTGGCGCCGCTTGCACTGGCTCGTTGCAGTCAAGGGGTCAAGCGTACTAGGAGAGAGCATGACGTCAGGCCTCGTAGCTTCCGCAAGCAATATTCTCTGTAGAGGAGTGTCCTCAACTTAACGAAAAAAGAGTGAGTGTGCAGGTGAGCTGGTGATAATTAGATTCATAATGTGCACGAACTCCTGAGAGACTGTGGTGCGGAAGAAACTATTTAAAGAAACTTTCTAAGTCGCAATGAATAGAGACTACGCAGACGGAGAACTGTCTCAAATCATTGAGACGTTCTATTCGTTGTCTTTTTCTTCGACTTGAAAGTTTCTTAATTTTTCTGCACCACAGTCTCAGGTGTTACTTTATGATTAATTGTCATATTCTAATGTTTATTAACCTCCTCGCTTGCGATGTCCGAGTGAGACATATCGGGAGTTCGAAAAGCTACGAGAAAACAGCCCTAGAGCAAAAGGAGAGATGCGTCGTCTGCTTGCGTTTCTGGTGAGAGTAAAATATCCCTCCCCGTATTTCTTCAGAGTTGATTACGCATCATTTTGTGATACAAATTTAACAAGACCAAATTCAGGAAATGTATTTTGAAGTCGAAAGGTGTACTTTGTTCGGAAAGTACCAGAAAAAATACTTACACTAAAGTACAGGGACTTACTCAGATATTGTACTTCAAAAAAGTACATGCTTTCTAAACCTACTTGAGTAAGTAGTTTAAGTACAATGTACTTAAAGTACTTCCCAACAGTGGCTCACCGGTAAGTTCTTCGATACACCGAATAAATGGGACATTTATTTTTATTAACCGATTTTGGGAAAATTTGTCTCAGTAAACCTACAGTGGCCTGCCAGCCGCATGCGTTTACTAAGGAAATGTGTCTGCTTTACAATGCTTGGTGCGCGATCTTGCAGCGTACGAATCCGCTAAAACATCATGACCACTTTGCGTCCAAGGACTATACTGTGTCTCAAAATGCAGCAGTAGTTTTACCGTGTGTTTATATTTTTCAAATTTGTCAGCCCAGCAAGCACATCTTCTGGTTATTCTTTAAGAGTTTCGCACTTGAGAGTTCTATTTTGAACTTGATACGGCTAGGGGCTCCATGAATCTTTGATGTTTGGAGACAACGTCCCATCATCATATGTTTGCCGGCGTTCTACTTCGTACTGCCGTACCTCGTGGCCTACTTCAAATTTCATTTCATTTATTATACCCTTAACGCGCCCATTGGAATTTGCATAAAAGGAGGAAAATAAAATACAGCAAATTCAAAATAGTAAAAACATGCGCATAATAAAAAGAAACTTACATGTTGCTACGTGTTTATGAAGTTGCAAATGCAGCTCTAGAGCTTAATGATTCCTGAATAATTGCAATGTTATCAGGTAGAAAATTTCATACAGAAATGGACAACTGTAAAGGTGAAAATATAGAGGTTTTTCCTTCGTGTGACCATTTGAAGTACTTTGAGAATTGTCAGTACATAGAAGGCAGCCGGACAATACAAATCTCTCTTTGATTGGGGAATGGTAATACAAGGTGTATAGTGATGCAAGTCTAGATACCTTTTTCTCTCCGCGAGAAAAGAAATATCAAGTTCGTTCTTCAGTTTTGTAATGCTTGTGTGTGTGTGTAGTTTTTGAGAATGAAGCTATTGGCTTCGATTTAGACAAATTCTAATATCCTTTCAACAAAGGTAAAATAACTTTATTCTACAATAGACTTATTGAAAAATGCACACAAAGTTCAATAATAAAGAAGACTACGTAACACAATTATAGCCGATGTAGTTAATAAAAAAAATAATGCCGGGTTTTCTACTAAGGTCAGTATTTAAATACGGGCATCAGATGATTAGCGAACGGCAGTGCGTCAGATGTTGGAATTCTCCTTCATCCCCGTATTTCTAGGCTGTTTGTCAGAACAACTTAGCTGCTTATATCTGCTCGCTCAGGTTTGTTTAATTTTGGGGGCATTTAAATTGTTTATGTGATTTGCCCGACTCACCAAAGCTTTATGATGTGATGTACGAAAGAAAAAATGACGTCTCCGCAGCCGTCGGAGCTTACTTTCAGTGTCGCTGCTCACGTTTTCGGCCTCAATGCAGACTCCCGAAACCCATTGTAGGGGCAGCAGATGTCATGATTCCGGCCTTCATTTTTAATCTAAAGAGGCAATACCTGTAGGGCGCCGCTGCTATCCCGAATGTCAGGAGGCTGTCGTGGTGAACCGCATGACGCTAAATGAGCCCCGATCGTGTTAAAATAGTATCTGATGTGCCTTGTCGTGTGGCCTGAAATTTGCTCGTTATACCTTGCGATAAGGCGGTATGAAGTCACAGCTCTGTAAATAGCAGCATTTTAGAATATTTAATACTATTATATAGGGTGACTTCTAAGCAGGGGCACCTTGTGATGTTCTATCGAGCATTCTTCACAGCATAAAGACCCGCGTTTCTTTCCTCTACTGTTGTGAAAAGTTCAAATCCTTCTCTCATATGTTTAGTTTGTGGCATATAGGAAGGTGTGACTCCGGAACCCCCTAACAGGCGGTTATTTGTACACAACCTCAGTACTTTATTCTTAGCGATAGAGAAGAAAAAGAGCTTCTAGACGAAAGCTTAATATTTGTAGTAATTTCGGAGGTTTGTCCAGCGTAGTATAATTACCTGGTCCACACAAAATAAATAGAAACTAAACAGGTATTACCAGCTGATCTCTGCATAACACAAAACAAATTATGATTCCCCACTTAATTTTTTTATACATATTTTAATTTCCAGAAAAAAGGTAATGTTTTCGTTAATGCGGTCGGCAAACTTAAGAAGAGGATAAAGCGGAAGCCAGCTGATTAGAGTTACACGTAGCTACGGTTGTTTACGTAAGACCATCGGTGACACCAAATATACAAACTCCGGATGTGTGCGCAGTTAGAAATATATATCTATATCTATTAAGTGCTTTTAAGATTTGAGTGCACCCTCCGGCGAAATAATGCCAACATGCAAACAAACTAAAACTCTGCACTAAACATGTTACGCTAACTGCAAAAAAAGCAAGAAAAAATAAGCTTGCGCAAACTTTTTCCTATCACAGAGCCAACGCATCGCAAACCATGATGTAAAGAAAAGACGAAAAGAAATATCGGGGAATTGCTGTGATATACGGCCGCCTGCGATCAGGAGGCAAGCAGCGAGTCCCGTGCAGCAGCCGCCAGGCGATGCATCTGAGTGGAGATCGGAAGGACTAGCCTCGCCCCATTTCTCGTCTGAAACCGCTGGGTTTTATGGCTCGTTATGCAAATCCCCATCTTGTTCCAAGTGGAGCAGCGGCGTGGAAATTCCATGGCCGTTCGGACATGTTTGCATTAACAAGAAGAAGAAAGAAGCGAGTACGAGAAAGGGGAAGGACTTACGTCTCCAGTACGCGTAGGAGTCATGGTTTTCGTTGTTGTCGCTGGAGCGTAGGCAGTGGAGGCCAAAGTCGGTGATTTTGAGCACGAAGCGACTGTCCACCACGCAGTTGGAAGATTTGAGGTTCCCGTGACTGTGGAGGACACTGCTGTGTAGGTACGCCATTCCCTAAAAAATACAATATGCAGGAACTTAAAAAAAGTATTACACAACATCGCAAGTACTATATAACACTACGTTAATAGAACTGCAGAATAAACTTTGCCTCCCAATTCTCATGGAGAAACTGAAGTCACCACGTCCCTCGAAAGAATGCGTAATTTTCTTGACGTCACGGAAAGAAAGAGCACTTGCGAGTTCCTTTTCTTTTTTTTCCTTCAAAAACGTTATCTACAAAAACAAAACAAAAAGCTACGTCCAATGTCCAATGCTCCCATGCAATCTGGGCATTATTTTTTAGGCGGAGCTTTCCTTGCAGTTTTCATTTTGCCCCATTCCGCAACTAGTTAATGGCCTGCATCTCAGAACCATCTAGTTAATTGCTTGCATCTCGCAACACACCGCCAATTCACATAACTAAACAACTGGATACGTTCTGGATGCACGTATAGGTTTGATCAATCATTCCACAGGTACCTATTAAATGCTAATAAGTGTCGTTTCACAAACAGTAGGCAGAATTATGAGCTACTTCTGCAAGAGTAGATGGCCTGAGGCAAAAACCTACCAGAGGGGACGTTGCGGTCAGAACAAGTGCAGCGTGATAGAAGCTAGCTTCACAGTCTAGGTCCAATTGTCGGAGCAATTAAAATAACGGTTATTCGGGCACTAGCAAAATATAACACAAATGACACATCATTTTGAACGCCAGCTAACCTTGAACAAGCGATCCCGCAGAAATATTAGTACGGCTACCGATGTTCTGTTAGAAGACAGCGTCTTGGGGCCCTGAAAAATCTAAATCTCTTAGCGAAAGATTTGGTGCAAATCTAAGGATTCGTGGAGGCAAGATGCAGCCCTTTTTAGCACTTTCAATCGTCATGAATGATGTGCTGTGGGGAGGAGGTACGTATGCATACGCACTGCGTAAAGCTAGGCTTCTTTCGTATATTACGGTTCTATTAGAGTATGTGTGCTAAGCTGGAGAAAGCTGGACGTGTTCAGGATATGCGTTGCCTGGACGAAGTAATCGCGGGAAGGACAAAAATATTGTAAACTCAAGCTAAAAAGGCGAAACATTTCATTTTGTAATTGACATTGAAATAACTTCTTATTTTACAAAAAAAAGAGGAAAAAACAAATGAACGAGTGAGCTTTTTCAAGTTATGCAAATATTATGCGTACCTTTACAATATCGTGCATCAACGAGTAGCGAAACATCCAGTCCAACTTGATTTCATCATTTTCGAGAATATCCTAGAATAGAAAGCAATTAAGAAAATATTTCATAAATTATCTGACAATACAAACAAAAGACAGTACTATAACAAATCTAATATGCACGTATACATACATTTAAATTGTTCAGTAAAAATAACTCTGTTAATTAGTTAATTGCATAGCTTGCATGAAGCATCGCTGTTTGGACACACTCTTATTGTACTGCTTATAGATACTCCACTTGACTAGCATATTTGTTAGGACAGACCAGAGAAACACTGTTTTGACCCCAGTTTTTTTTAATTTTTTATAAAGTACTTTAGATCATGAATGCCTAAAACATAAGCAGATCGTAAGTTCTCACAGATCTCTCCGTAGCTCTTTATGTCGAGGATCTAGAGAAGGTGAAAACGAGATGCCTTAGGATGCTGCTTCAAATAACGCTTCTCCTAAAAGTTTGTGCTTCACCAATTAGGGGGATAGAAGGAAACCGACATAGAATACACAAAGGATGTCTGGTCTTTTTGTCCTCTATGTCGCTTTTCTTTGATTCCTCTAGCTTATCAGTACTCATCAATTCTCCAATTCGTCGAGTTTCAAAAATACACGAGCTAGTCTGCCTAACGCATGTTCTTTGTCTTTTCACCCTACCCTGCTCGCATACAGGGCGCCATTTTCCAAATGCTTGACATTGCTGCAGTAAATTAAACTCAGCCTTTGTAGGTTTTATCACAATAATTATTTCTAAACGTCCTAGAATAAAAACAAATTGAGAGAACGATTAAATTCTGAGTGAAGAAATAAATAAAAAAAGCTGAAACAAATATTATATTCATGTGAGCTCAATTATACCGCTATTAAACTTCTAAAATTTTTAAACAAACAATTAGCGAATTCCTGGAAGCTACAGGTTGGAAGGAAATGGTGATAAAATATCAATGGGGAAAACATAAGAGAAACACAGTGAAGGACAACTTTTCAAGAAGCATTATTTTTAGCTTTCTAAATAGCACCATTTAAACTTCATGAGTGAGCCCCAAAAGCTTTTTCCTGGTTTCCAGATCATAATAAATATCACAGGCTGCACTCTTTTCTTTTTTAGACCCAGTACAACGAAACAACAATGGGAGTCTAGTGGTCGTCGCCGTGAAAGTACTAAGCCTTCATGGTATTTTGTTTTTCATATATATCTGCTTTCTAAATATATATATAGCCACTTTTAGCAGTTTTTGTTTTCTTTGAAACGTTTCAAAGCTACCTTCTCGTATCAGAGAAACCACCGTGTGACAGGAGATTCTCGAAGGTGCAATGAAGATTAACGGCAACGTAGAAACGTTGCCTTTGACCTGTCGGTATAAAAGATGGCTTTCTGGAAACCTCTGAACATAGTAGCATTTTATTTTGGCATATTGTACAGCTCCGTTTGAAGGGGCTCCATCCTAAAAGAGTATTTTCCCTCTTTGACTGAATCCAGAACTGCGAGCGCAGTACCCTTCTTTAAAGCGACACTGATTGAGACAATTGAAACCACAATTGACCGATTGATTAACAGTTGAAATCTATAGACGAACACTTGTAGAGAATATCCTTTAATGGGCATTGGAATTTGTCTCCAAGATTTATTCGCGTTACAAAACAAGCAACAAGTATACCTAAGAATGCCAAGAGAACAAAGTTGGTAAACAATATGGCGAACTGTGAATAGAATGAATACAACGCAAATCTGGTATGGAATCATTGATATCAACACGCAGGCCCAATCTAATGATCGCTCTTGAATTTCAAAGAATTAAAATGATGTGGCTCTTCAACTTACTTTTTTTCTCTTTCATTTCAGTTAAATTTGATCAAGAACAATTATCTAGCAATGTTCTGAGATTGAGAAGCCCGCGGACACACTACGCAACGCATGGCCCTTGAACAAAGAGGGCTGAGGTCGACGAAGTTTACCTTAGCCTTTTGTCGCGCAGGGGCGATCTAAGCTAACGAGTTTAGGCATTATCACTAGATTACATAATAAAAATAACTAATTTCAAAGAATTAAACTGCATTTCTTTCATTTCAATCAGGTAAATTTGACTTAAATCACTGCAGCTTAGATCAAAGTGATTTTTTACCACCATATACATTTTTAACATGGCAAAATAATTGAATAAGTTGCCTGATCACTGATAGCGATGCGGCAAAAAGGATTACTGTAAATGTACAGTTTCATTAATAACTTTCACTGCTGTAGTTTCGTCATACTACAACAATAACAACCTGTATATATACATATATATATATTATATCTATATATGCATAATCGCGAGCGCAGCTGGCCAAGTAGGCAGCGCGCGCGTGGCCCAACAGTTATATATATATATATATATATATAGGTATGATATGAGAGCCGAAGGCGTGAGGTATAACTGGCAAGGATATATACGACCATATGATGATATATATATATATGGCCGGTATAACGGACCTTCGAGCAAAGTCAGCATTCTATTCTAGCTTTCATGGTTAAAAGAAGAATAACTGCTAAGCTTAAGAAAAACCACCCGTTGTATATATATATCTATATATATATTTATATCATATATATATATATATATATATATATATATATATATATATATATATATATATATATATAGGGTGTTTTTCTTAAGCTTAACAGAATTTTTTTTAACCATGAAAGCTAGATAAATGCTGTTTGCGCAGGTGAGTTATACGGCCAGGGGGACATAATATAGGAGGCTAATCGTAACGATCAGTCGGCTAATTAGTTAAAATTCGTTAATGAACTTTTTAATTAATGAAAATAGACATATAGTTCCAATTAGAAACTTACTCAGCGTCATCGCAAACCACTAAATCAGTCATTTTCAGAAAGACTTTGAGCGCGTGAGAAGCGTAGTAGTGCACTAAAGTTAGCACTCGTGGAGCACGTACAAAGCTAGCGGTTGCGATAAGGCGCCCGCGCAATTTTTCCGTCTCTTATCTATCCCCAGCCTTGTACCTGCTCCACGAGCGCTAACTTTAGTGCACTACTACGCTTCTCACGCGTTCAAAGTCTTTCTGAAAATTACTGATTTAGTGGTTTTCGATGACGCTGAGCAAGTTTCTAATTGGAACTATATGTCTATTTTCATTAATTAAAAAGTTAATTAACAAATTTTAACTAATTACCCGACTGATCGTTACGATTAGTCCTCTATACTATGTCCCCCTGGCCGTATAACTCACCTGCGCAGACCGCATTAACCTAGCTTTCATGGTTTGTTTTTAAAAATAAGCTTAAAAAAAAACACCCGTATGTATATATATACATATATATATATATATATATATATATATATATATATATATATATATATATATATATATATATGTATATAGATAGATAGCTTAAATAGCTTTCTTTTTCTTTCGAGTTGCGATTTGATTAAAAGACCTTGTTTAACTTTTCTAGTCTTTCTTCTCCTTGCCTTCTGATTTGATTGCAATAGGACGTTACGTAGCTGATGATCTAAGTGGAAGGTAGAAATCAAGCTCGATTCTCCGGTGTACTCAGAAGAGCACTTCTCTTTGCTCCAGCTTTACCTGATAAATATATGTCTTGTTTGATGATTATTTCATTTAAATACAAAACAAGTGCAGCTAGGAAGATTCAAATGAGAGGTAAAAGGTAAAATAAAGTAAGCAGCATTATGTTTGCGAAAACATTTTAGCTGAAATCATCAGAGTAAAACTGGTTTGCTTTAAATCAAATGTAAATCATGATTTAAATTACAAATTAAACCATACTGATTGGCATTATCCACACTGCATGATACCAGCTTCTTTTAAATTTAAACGAATGATATACTAAAGCCGTCCTACTCACCTGCAAGCTTCCCCTTGGACAATATTCTGTGACGAGACAGCAGTGAGGAGAATCCTCACAGACACCAAGGAAACGCACGATGTGGTCGTGTTGCAGGTCTTTCATCTGAATAGAAGCGCCACAAACATATCAGTCTGACGTAGCATTTATTCGGCCTTCGTTTAGGCTCACTCATCGGAAAGCTGGGAACAACATCACTTTCACTCTTTGTAATATTGGATCATTGGAGCACCTCCGCGGTGGAGCAGAAACGAAATTTATCAGCAGCCAATCATTAGTACCACGCGTATTTCACGTCCTCGTATTCAGGACAGCTCTCTCAGAAATTCGAATTTGTAAGGAATGATTTTTATTGCGTGTAACAAACTTGGGGGAGGGGAGGGGGGAGGGCGATTGGGGATTATGAGTCACAGGATGTAGCTAAGTTAGGGCACGTTCTTTGCTTTCTGGTTCATACCGAACATTTGCTCAGTTTGAGCGAAAGTTGACACGACGTGGAATGAGAGGTGGTTGGAACGATTGCTGACGCGGCAAAAACCTCAATTTCTAAAACCCTGAAATATCGGGAGTCAATTTCACGAACCGAACATGGAGTCTTTACCCGACTGCTCGGGCCAGTTCTGTTAGCATGGTTTTTCTCTTGTTATTTATACAAATATCTGGAATGTTCAGTGACTCGCTTATTACAAGTCTTATTTCGCAGAAAGCACAATACTGCATGCCGGTGCAATATTTCTGATTCTATTTGTCATTTGACAAGAACTTGACGCTTTCAAAGTTATGGAGACGATAGAACATGGCGTGTCCTCGCTCGCGACCTAGCCGGGATAGCGAGCATAAAGCTTTCGAATTGTGAGACATTTTTGTCAAGGCCTTGCGTTATAAAATTTATGTGCTGAAAGTACGAAGGAACTTCACATTGATAAAGCAAAGGAAAAGGAAAGAGAGGGAAAGATAATGTTAAACTTCTTCAAGGAACCAAACGAACAAAAACGAGTGATGCGAGAAGACGCACGGACGTGTAGCACTCACGTTTTTCAATTCTACGAGTAAAGACCTTGTGACTTCAAGCTTCATCTTGTTGAACGGTCGGATGGCAACCACCATTCCCTTGAAATGAAGTAAAGTAAGGAGTTGGCACGCCAAGTAATATTAACGTTTTAACATTTACCTTGTAAAGTCCTGTGCCGATGAACATTTGACGACGGCCGTCTCCAAAGAACATGGCCTCTGATGAGTTGGAACTCTGCAAGCAGCAGTAATACGGTGTCATGTAGTTTGCAAAGCCGTCAGAAAATGTCAACAGTCGATTGTTTGGAACACTGCCCGGATATAAAAAAATACACAATAGAAGGATTCGCTGCAACCATGAAAACCGGGGCATACTTTATGATCATGTTTATTTATGTTGAATAGAGAAATATACCAAGTAAGGGACATTTCGAACTCTGCTCTTAAATATCAAGTGATTCAAATTTTCTAATAGATATCGTTTAACATTCGACCTTGTTTAGTTAAATTAATATGCGCTATAAAAACGGTGGGGTAAAATGTGAGTGGTCAGATTCACTACACATGATGGAATAACTTTTTTATCGACATCAACTTTCTGGTACATTACAGGTAGTGCGATCACAACATCAGCAGAACACATGGCGCCTTTGGACAGATGCCAGAGTTCTGTCACCGGTCCCGCATCTAAATTGATTGTGCTTCTGCATACGCTCTCTTCTGCACTCTTTGCACACTTAACATATTGTCTTAAAGTTATAATACTTCGACAATAAGAAACCCTACTTACCTTATTTTAACATAAAAAAACACTTCTGGGGTTGTCCCAGCGACACGCGAAAGTGTAACGACAAACTTTACGCTCACCCCTTCATCTTTTATCCCAAGAAACCGCAACTTATTTTCTTGGATCTTTGACCCCAAGGTGGGTGTTCTTAAACAAATCTCTTTAAATCTGCTACTGATTCCCACACAGGAGTGATATGCGTCCGCAGACCGAGATTGTCTTCTACGTACCACAGCTAGAATGTGTCGACATGACCAAGCTGTTTGTTTGTTCCCGCTCAGACTGTTCGCTTTAGTCCAACGTAAATTATATTTTACCTCGTGCCCCTGGACGGCTTCAAACGTATAGCGGCAGCACAAAGATTCACAATGAACGCACTTTCAAGATTTACGGGTAGAGTTCGTTTTTTTTGTTTGTTTATGTCAGTAAAGGAAAGCGCACGAACGCCGCTTGCTCAATTCAATAGGCGCTGAAAATTTAAATTTTTAGGCTCATTTTATTTTGCAAAGCCATAGGGATTGCCCCGGCAGCATTCCAGCCAGTGACGCGCTGTCCAACTCTCTTTCATATTAAACAGAACATCCTTTCGTCCCAAATTCTAAAGCGGACCCCCGGCAAGCGGCCATAATCCATTCATAACGGTTAGCACAGACAGGCAGCGTAATTCCACGAAAGTCAGCAGAAGACAGGGATCAAATGAGAAGACGCAGCCATTATGACCACCTTCAATATAAGTGGGTTATAAAAATATGCCGTGCAAGCATTATGAGGTATAGCCACTAACAGAGCAAGAGGCGCAAGGCGTGGAGACTCACGAGCATACGGATTATAGCTCCGCAACCAATGAGATTCGGGGAAAAGTCGATAATGGCACCGAGGAGTGAATAGCAAAGCAAACACATTGAAGACGATAGGCAAACCCTTGCGTTTTCCACCTCAGTGACTATCGCGGTTCGTCACTCTGAAAGGCCTTCGCTGTCATGTAGCCATATATGATGCATGGATGCCACTATTTCTGATATATCTTATGTTTGAATAAAACGTGTGAATTCTGCGTACATAGCTATAGTCACATAGGACTTAAGAAAGAAACAACGGTGGTAGCTTATAAAGTTCAGGCTTCACACTACGGGAATCGATCTTCAACGTACTTATCGATTATTGCAGCAATTACATTGAATAGAAGCGATAATAAGATGTTGATGACTAGCCGTACCCTGCGTTTCTTAAGCCATCGGTAGGATTCTGTGTTTTGGAGTTGATAGTTTTCGTGAAATTCGGAGGGCGGTTTTCGGAGTTTATTTTTCGCTGGAAATTCGTGATTTGCCAGAGCTTTTGTTTTCTTAGATTCCAAATTCTCTGAAATTCGGAATTTAAATTTACTCTGTTCTTATTTTGTTCAAAATATCAATACTAATTAGAAAGATGTCCGGGCAAAAACGTACACTAAATTCCTAAAACAATCACCGGTATCGAAACACACTTCTGCCGCTGCATTTGGCATTTGCGTCCGAGCAATTGGCAGTACTAACTGTCTCACGAAGAACCATGAAAACAAGTGGTACTTCAATAAACGTCGCAATTTTGAAATACCAGACACGCATAAAACCTTCAGCTGCACTCCTCCCCTATGAAATCTACAGGTTTACATCTTTCACTGTTAAAAAAGTACCTCCTTCCTTGGTTCAAGCCGGCAACTCAAAACAGCTGCTTTTGTCGTG
Organism: Ixodes ricinus; assembly: GCA_037355805.1. Taxonomy (NCBI): domain Eukaryota; kingdom Metazoa; phylum Arthropoda; class Arachnida; order Ixodida; family Ixodidae; genus Ixodes; species Ixodes ricinus. The sequence goes on along the minus strand of JAZHYW010000607.1, from coordinate 80,756 downwards.
GTTTAGAAGTAGATTGGCCCATTGTACTGAACGAAACTTAACGAGGTGAACAAAACAAAACACTTTTTTTGTCAATAGTAAAAACCAAAAATGGATTACTTTTACTCAGAACTAGTAGCCCGGTGCTCTGGCGAAGTTTATTCGTAAAACACCGTCTTCTGTGCTTTTTCATTTGACAACGTGGCTTCTAAATTCGGAGGTTTTCATATAAGTCCGAATCGCCGAAACTTTTAACGACGGGTATTATTCGTTGTTTATCTGATTTATCCAAAAACACGGAGCTCTAGCTATTTGTGGCTAGAGTGTGTGACATTCCACTCACGTCATCCTTTGGTACTACATATTTTATTACTACGATATATTTTGAACACATCGTAACGATTGGTAGGCGTATTTAGGCTCCTAAAATCGCGCGTTGACCCCGCGAACACCGTATTGGATATTTCGATCTGTCCGCTGCACGCAGAAGAATCAGCCGAAGACAAAGCGCAAGTCACGTGACGGTACTTGACCAATGGTTGCTCGCGGCTCCTCTCTCTCTCTAGAGCTTTCTCTCTCCTTCTTTCTGTGGGGAACCCGAGCACGTCAATAGGGTCGGCGCAGTGCTGGGGTCGAAGAGCGCTAATTTGTGTTGACGCATGAGTACTCACGGCGAGGCTGGCTCTCGTCAGGCTCAATCGAGACCCAAAGCCGGGAGCGGAGATGGAGATCTCTTCCCATCTGATTTTCCACGTCATAGAGGCCAGTTCTGCTTCCAGTCTGAAGTGCCTGCAGCAAACTACGATTTAATTAGCACGTTGGTCCACGTTGGAGCGCGAGCGGGAAAGCGGAACGATTCGCGAAGCCAATACCACGCCCCTAGTTTGCATCGCTTGAATGGATGAACGCCGAAGACAAGTAGAAACGTTCTATTAAAAGGCTTATACTGAGCTTTATAAGTCTGAGAGGGTAAGGTCTATTTTAGTGTGTGCTTGTCGAGTAATTGCCCGAACCACGACGGTTTTGGAGGAAACTCAAACTTTAACTTGGTGTGTTTAGCGAATGAAGGTCCGCCTCATGAAATTCCAAAGCGACTGACCAAGGCTTGCACCAGCTATATGCGTTGTGGCTTGTGGTTTTAAATCCCGATACAAAGAGAAATAAAATAACGGACAAGACGACACAGAATTTCAAACGCAGCAGAATTAATTCGCAAGGTAACAGCACTTTATAGCAATCCATACAGAGAAAGAGGAAAACAAAAATATATGTCGCCGCAAAGTTGACGTAACTGAGCCAGACTGAAAAAAACTTCCCCACAGACCCAACCACCATGAGACATCCCCCGCCAAGTTATGAGACATGAGAATTTCCATCAAGGCTTTGTGAACTGAGCGAAAGACCGCTCCGCCCCCCCCCCCCCCCCCCCAATCTCCAACTCCAATTCCGCAAAAAAAGAAAGAAACTACAACAGGAGGAACTTTTTCACGCGTTTGCTCAAAACTATAGACCGCTGGCTCACACAATTTCCGTGGTCCCTATACACAAGGTTTCCTCTAAGATTCTCTTGAAAAGTCGCCTTCTTTGCAAAGATCGAAGCTTCTTTCCATAACGGCGAGCATGCATTCGATTCAACAATATGTTTGGGGAGTTCATATAATGGAGAAACATTTTTCACACTTCTTTTGTGTTCCAAGAGGCGGTCATTTACACACCGACCTGTCTGGACCACATAGCAGAGCCCATAGGCGTAGACTTCGGGGGGCATCGGGGCTCGTGCCCCCCTGGTGAGATCCAGGGGGGCAGAGCCCCCCCCGGGCCCGGGCCATGATCCTTACCGAGACGCTGTTTACGTGCCATGTAACGAGCTTCTAGTAGTGGCATGTATACAAAATAACGCCCACGTTGCCTTTATTGACAAAATACATGGGAAATGGAGCCCCAGCGTGCTTTCGTTAGCTTCAATCTCCAGTTCTGGCAAAAAGGTAACGCGCAGCAGCACCCCCCCCCCCCCCCTTCAGAGAACTTCTCAGCCTGCCCCCTCCGGGAAAATGGAAAGTCTACGCCGCTGGCAGAGCCCACAATCAAATGGTATTTGTACGGAACTTCCTTGGTGTAACCAACTGGAGGATCCCTATACTACTATTTTTTTACTCAGCTCTTTTTTTGCTTAAACGCGAACGGTGTAAGACTACCTAACCGGAAATCCGTCTTAAAAACAAAATTCACTTCCGACTTCTTAGATAAAGCTTCAAGAAGATGCAAAGACCTGTGAAAGTGCGGAATTACAACTTTCTCTTCAGAAATTTTTCAAAACCTTTAGGCCTTTCAATTTGTCTACACAATATCGATTTAAAAAAAAAAAGTTTAAACTATGCCAAGCTAACCTCAATCGCTACAGCAGTCTCACGAGCGCACTAACCGACACAATGAATACACAACTTTTTTATAGTATTGCCTATAAGGGACTTTAGCGACATATACTAGTACGAGTTTTGGACGGCACTGTGTCTAAATAAGACTCTGTTTGGTACCTCTTTTCCATACAACCACACAATCATTGACCATTTAACAATTGTATATGTAGAAATTGCAACTTCCCCATATCCGTAGAATCAGCCGTGAACATTAAGCTCGGTGATACATCGATAATATAATCCCAGAGCTTATTTGCGTAGTATTAAATTCAGGGTGCAGATCAATACGTCGTCGAAAAATCTGCGAACAATCAAGCATCTATCCTCAAAGATTCTACAAAAGATGTCACTTGCCTAACACATTGAGATAGGAATTCAGACAACAGCAGATCCACTGCGCCGAGCCGACACACACGCCTCTCCGCCGAATAAAACATTTTCAGTATTTCATTTCCCCTTGTCTTGGTCTTTAGATTACGAGCTTTTCGAGGCTTGAACATAGCTCCCGGAGCCTTCCTCGTATTTCAAAATTAACTGAAGCGCAGAAATTAGTTTCATATCCATAGCAGCGCGAAGAACGTCTGCAGAAACACCTCCCCCTTTCCCCTTTCCCATTTTCAATAATTCAAGTTCCTTCACAACTCAAAGTAACCAATAGGTGTAAGCGAGGACGAACGTGTGCATGGTCAAAGCTTGGTAAACATATAAAGGGAGCTACTTGATAAAAATACGGAATACAGCCGCTATACTCAAAGACGTCTTCATCAGCGCTCAACGTGCGCGAGCGCATGAGCTCTCACCCATTTAAGTTTATAGCCATGGAATTTTGTTTTAATATCCTCGCTAATTGTTGTACTTATTCGGAACACTGGGAAAACTTTACCGCCATAACGAACACGCTCCTAACTGTTGTACTCATAAAGATTTATGCGACTCTAAACTACTCTATTCTAAACGAATAAAACATCGCGTGTTCAAAATCTGAATCTGCCTACTGAAGGTTTTGTGCTGGATTGGTGCTTTTAACCAAACTCCTACCACACCGACCTGCAACCGTGTATATAATTTTCGTGTGGTGCAGTTTAAAGACTTCGTATAGTTCACTAGACATATTTCTCATGTACAACGCAGCCATGAGGCGCCCTTGAGGCAGAATAATATACCGCTGTCTAGAGATACATAATGCGGCACAATTAGTTACCTCGTCGGAGCAAAACTTTAGGATGCACCATTAGACGTTGTGGCAAATTACCCAGACATTATGGAGAATACTGGAAGTGTAGAGTACACGCGCTGTATGCACTCAGCTTCTCTGTATTAAATATTCGAAGTAAATAACCAAGAAAAGGGCGTTGTCGAACGCACGGACAAAGTGCCATTTGTTTTAGGTTTGTTTTTCTTGTTTTAGTGCGGTTATTGCTGCAGACGACAGCACCAGCAACGTGCGTGATTACACACGCACACGCTCCTTGACCGACGCATGGGCAATTAAGTGAAAGTACTACCGGTCTGCCTACTTTGCTCGACTGGTGTCTTTGTTTACCTGTAAAGACACAAGTAATGACGCCGCGCGCTAGGCTGCCTACTTTACGCAAGTTCTCTGCGCGTTCCTAATGTTGCCCGTTGATGGGCGCGCTTCTAATTTTTATTGTGTACTCAATAGCTCGTTCTAACATTCTGATTCGCAAACGATGGGTTTTAGCAACCTCGCGCTGCGTAATACCTCAAAATAGTGTGACGCTAGAAATAATATTCATACAAGAAATATTCCTGTCGAAGAGACAACCGATAAAACAACGAAACGTTTTCTTTTTTTTCTGAGTAAGTGCTTTTATTTATGTAGGAGGTGGACGACATGCCAACCGAAGAATGTATCAGTGCCGACAACGAAACCCGTTCCTCATAGTTGCAGCACTTAACATTACTATACTTGCAGTAAAAAAAGAAAAAAATATTACAGAAAGATTTATTGGTGGACAGTAAAAAATATATATATATTACAGGAAGATTCATTGGTGGATTCGTCGGGAGTGCGTTAGCATGCCTCTTGGGAACGAGACACGTCCCCCTTTGGGAAAGGCTAACTTTGTATCCTTCACTTTTTCCTTGTGGCTTCCTCTTTTGCTTCCTTTATTTTTGCTGCCTTTTTGAACTCATTACGGGGTCAGTGTTACCTTTCCCCAAAGGGGAACCTGTGTGGCATTTCCCAAAGGTCATGCTAACGGATGCTCCAAGAATCCACCGATGAATCTTCCTGTAATTTGTTTCACCCTTTTTCGTACTCTGCCTGTCAGAGTGCGTCGATGGGTGCCCTCGGATGCGGTATTCCATATCCCTCGTGGAAAAACCACATTCATTACCACTCGTGGAAGGAACCGCATCGATATCACTCGTGGAGTAAACTGTATTCATATCTTAACACTGGGTGATTCAATGAGCGGCCAGGCTCTTCAAATTGACGGCAAAACTCTGTTTCTTTAACTATCGCGCTACGGCGTTGTGTAGCGTTGCCCTACAGATGGTGCATTTTTTTTGTAAAATTTGCAACCAGCGAATTTACCTGAGGAAAAAAGTAAAGAAAGAAAAAGGCTTAGTTCCTATGGAAACGCAGTGAAGCCACCCATCTTCACACAATACGGCGCCGCTTCGCACGGGAGACAAGAGATGGCGCAAGTGGTCGCGACGGCAACTGCCACCAACGAACGAGCATACAGCGTCGAGAGCCGGCGTGTTTAGCAGACGATAGTTTCGACTCAAAAGCGGCGTGAGCTTTTTGATATCAGTTGCCAATGCATTGACATGGTGGGTGTAACAGCTTAAAACAGCCAATGCATTATTTTATCGTCTTTACTAATAAAACATATTGAAATATCGAATAAAAAAATGGTTCGTCAGGATATTTTGACTGTTTTTTTCGGGGTACTGATGTCGTCTGCTTTGCAGTTCCTTGTTTGTTACCGCGTCTGTTTTTGTTTCTGCGACTGTCGCCGCCTGCGGAACGCGCGCCGCTTTTGAGTCGAAACGATCGTCTGCTGAAGACGCCGGCTCTCGGCGCCATATGCTCGTTCGTTGGCGGCAGTTGGCGTCGCGACCGCTTGCGCCATCTCTTGTCTCCTGTGCGAAGCGGCGCCATATTGTTTCAAGACTGGTGGCCTCGCTGCGTTTCCATAGGAGCTAAGCCCTTTTCTTTCTTTACTTTTTCCTCGGGTTAGTTCGCTCTTTGCAAATTTTACAAAAACAAAAATGTAGCATCTGTGGGTAACGCTGCACTAGCCGTAGCGCGATAGGTTTCAAACCGAATTTTGCGGTTGATTTAAAGAGCCTGGCCCCTCCTTGAGTCACCCAGTACACACACACGCACACGCACACACACACACATCACAGCCCACGCACCGCTACTACGATAACCCAGCGCGAAGAACAACTGGCGACAGCAGAGCGGCAAGTGATCCTGCCAGCATTTTATAGCACCGCGGCGCAACACCTCCTAGGTAACAAAGACTTAGTGCTGAATGAGATGGTTTCATCAGACAAGAACATCGCTATGCACACATTGGACACGACGATTGCGTCACCAGTTTCACCCAAACGCGACTCGAGGCCGAGCGCTGTCGCAGACATCGTTTGCAACCGATGTGCAGGGTTGGCCTTCTCTGATTAAGCCAACTCATTCAGCACAACGGCTTCGTTATCGAAATGTTGCGTGACTTTTTAAAAAACGAAAGGGCTCGTTTTGATGAAAACCCGGCGGCGTCTGTTAGTTTGTCAGCGCCGGGGAGACAGGGAGAGGTTGACGCTTGCTCACGTTAGCGCTTCGGACCAATGAAGCGTCGCACGTGACAGCTGACAAACGAAAGACACCTCCGGGCTTTCGTCAGAACGAGCGTTCTAATGCTAACGCATTAGAAACGACCACCGTGTTGCCCCCCCCCCTCTCAACACCCTCTATTTCCAGTTTAACACCTATCGTTTGGAACGCCCTATTGGCAGGCTGCGGCGCGTGTCCAGAAGAGTAGTTCTCAACGGTTCAGAACGCAGCCGGAGCTTGCAAAACGTATGGCGCTTCGATTGATAGATGTCGAGATTTTGGGAATATCGGTATCTGCACGTGAAAGTAGAGTCTATATGGTTAGTTTCCCAACCGTGTTAATCTACAGGATGGTTGCTTGAAGGGACCGCACAAATCGGTTTCTGAACGAATTCAGCTAAGATTTTACACAAAAGAGGCTGAAGAACGTGCATTAAAGGTATAAATATTTCACTGAACAACCTTACCTGAGTAAGACGTTAGAAATTATGAACCTGAAATATCTACCTACTGCGGTCGTCTGACAATTAAAGAAGCCTGATTAGTGCGCCAGCTGGCAAATGGTGGCACGTAAGACCGCACAACGGGCGCTTCCGACGACCCCGGCCATACAGTATACAATGCTTCTGAGCCAGAAGCGATGGGCTTATTTTTCTTTTTTTTTTTTTTGCACGAATTTTTATCGTATGATTATTTGATTCTAGTAATAAAACGCGGGAAAAAATTGCATAACACGAGAACAAACAATAAAAGTGTTATCTCGTTTATTCTTTTTTTATAATTATCTTTGGCTGCATGCCGTCCTTAGCTGCTTTACACTCGCTGGTTGTTACCGCGTCTCTTCTCTCCGATTTTCGCCCGTGCTGATTTGGGGTGCAAGTCATCTTCAATGTACACTTTGCTCCCAACCAGCGAGTGAAGGTTGCTCTCTGGTTCGGGGAGTGCCAGACGAGGAAAGAGGTCCGCCAAGGTATCTGGACGGCGTTTCGGCAGCAACCTCCGGTCTTCTTTGCGCGAGTTCTCATGCAAACAACGCATTCTGCGGAGTCACGCTTTCAAACCTCTGCTTTGGCGTGCACTGGGCGCAACTTGTGAGATGGGATATACAGTGAAAAGGTCCCCGCGTGCGCGCAAAGTAAATGTGGCGACTCAATCTGAAGTGCATATAGGGTGCACCAAATCCCAATGGGCACGCATACAGCGATCTGTTTCTAGATTTTACGTTGTTTCTGAAATACAGTTTTTAGTAATTGAAACCTCTTTGGTCCATGTTTACACGCAACAGTATCCATTCCTTCTGTCGCAGACGTTCGTCGACACAAATAAGGGCAGCGTGTTTCGCTTCGTGGTCGAACACGTACGACTTGCTCTGCTGGCGAGACATGCCAGCATAGCAAGTCGCGTCGAGAATGACGAAGTCGCTCTCGACGCGCACAAGTTTGCGAACGTGTCATCAGAAAGGACAGGTAAAGCTTCTGGGTTGTTTCGCCACGTGCTATGGTCCGACGCCGGAAAATGTAATCGTTGCGTCATTTCCCCAGCAGGCTACACGGTTGATCAACGCCCCGACGCGGCTCTCTGGCACTCCAAGTTTGACCTAAAGAAGATGGGCGACCGTATCGCACGCGCTCAGTGTTTTCAGACGTCCGAGCAATTCTGCATATCTCATATTCCACGCTGGGTGAAACGTTTCAAGGAGGAGGAAACATCCAAAACAAGCCACCAACAAAAGTGGTGTCATCACCGAAGTTCACGCAGAAACATGCGGTACCCGGTGTCTCTTGCCGATGCGGAGAGCACTTCAGACATCTGTCGTCGGTTCCGCAAATTAGACACCTTTGTTAGCACATGCCCGCTGTAGGTAAAATTTTCCAAGCTTTACATTTTAACTTTTCACTGGGGTTAGTTTGTTCGCTGAATGTTTTAAAATATTTTGATGCATGTTTGCCTGCCACACCTGTACAAACGTTTAGCTCGATAACGTTAAGACACGGATTTATTCCGTCCGTTGGAACAACCATCGATCCCATTGGCTCACCCTGTAGTAGCGCTGCGAGCAGCTAGCACTGCTTCGACGGATAAACTTGGAAACGTGGCGAAAGGAAAGCAGAATCATTGATAAAAAATGGTTTATGTTCAACTCGTAAATCGCTGCAGTTGTTGAACTCATAAATCGCAGCCAATTTGTGTTCCCTTCTTTTTGCATGCAGCTAGACCTCACTTCACCCCAGATTTTATTTACGGTCGCTGTCATACAACGCCAACATCGGCGCTCCACTTGCACTGACTGTTTCACTGATTTGTAAGGTGTTAAGTTTCTCTGTCGAAATGCAAATAAAAGACGAAAACCCCAGAAGATACTCGGCGAAGGCGTCGGACACATATTTTAATGTTTAAGGGCGAGCTCAACCTTCCTTTTTATTTTTTCTTCTGTTCATTGAGTACTTTGCTGAAACCAATACCAAGAGATAAAAGAAAAAAATATATAAATAGAAAAAAGGGCCGAAAGACGCCCGGCAAGACGATACTTATTCCGTCCAGGGTTGTTTGTCACGTTCGAAAGCGATGACGGATATTGCAAGCTTGCGAAATTGAATTTTCTGGCGGTGCTGCCGGGAGGATCATTAAGCCCGCGAGCTGCACATGAAACTATATTAAACCCTGAGCAACTTTTTTTAATTTTTTAGAGCATTTCGAAAGACACAGACATCCTCTGAAAACTTCTTGCAAAGAAAAACAGCAAGACTTTGACTATACGATGATCGATATCGCGAATTCTGAGTAGCGGCTTTCATATTTACGGTATTTTGCTTTGGCACGTGCGCAGACGCATGTCGTGTTGTTTCTATTCTTCCTTACTTTTTTTTCTTCAGCCTAGAGTTGTCTTATAAAGGCGACATTGAAACAAATCAGGACATGCGAGTGAACGTATTCAAAATGCTTAAAACGACATAATCTCGGTCAGTATATACGCGAAAGCACGGAACTACGACGTCCTTTCAAATTAAGACGAACAGTTTATGTTGCGCCTTTTAAGACCAGTTCACGCATGCAGCGCATCGGTGAGATAGCACAAAGTTAGCGCTGCATCACTGCTAGGAATATGGCTGACCCAGCGCTGAGTTGGCGCTGTATTGTATGTGCAAACTAGAAAAGGCTGTGTCATGAAGCAGAGCACAGCTGGGGAGTTCAAGTCACCGTATTAGGGAATTATTTTCGTTGACCGTCTTCTCACCTCCGCTAGGCTCTCAGGTACGAAGACGCCACTATTGCCCATGCGCGGCGCTAGCCTTGCCTGCAGACTGCCGGATCTCGTAGCGGGTTGCGGAGAACATCGCGGGACAGCGGAAACGATATACGAAACCTCTCTGTTCTCTATAGCGCATGAGTTAGCACCGTGTCGTATGTAGAAGCAGGCCTTTACAGCCATATAAAACAAGTATACCTCGTACCCATACTTAGCGTACAACTATTTCATAGCTGCTGGCGCCAGCGTGAGGCTTGATCTTGCGGTGCATTTTCACGTGCTCTCGCGCAAATGTTACGTTACATTTCGCACCAGTAGCTTTGATGGCATCAGGAAGTTTCTGTACAGTGGACCATAAGGCCGTGGTCACACTGCTTATGCATCATACAAATGACAGTCTACCAGACATCAGTTACCGCGATATTCGTGGTTCGAATGCCACGTGCCAATTAAGATTCTTGTTCAACTCGTTGCCATGCGGCATTCGATGCACAGGTCTTGTGGTGACTGGCGTTCGGACCTGCATGCAAACTGTCTTTCGTATGACGTATAAGCAGTGTGACCCAGCTTAACTCTTTGGGTCCCCCAAGCTGCTTGGGAGACCAAGAACATTGCATTCCCAAGCTACACTAAATCTCTCTCGTCTACGCTAAGTGTGGAACGAAGTATGAGAGTAGCTTAGGAGAAATGAGGGGGCTGGCAGTATTGGCAAATATCATATCTCTTTAAAGACTTTCTGTGCTCCATTCCTGAGTGAACAGTCAGATGAATATGCCAACCTCGGATGGAGCAATCTCGTTTGCGTTTACTAGTTGCTTCGATTTCCGCCTGCTTTGAAAGCACAGGAGGCCTCGTCAATACTCCCTGTCGGGGCGGGGACTGAAGCAGATGGATGGCTCGATCGCCCGTGGAGAAGCGGCGCCACTGTTCGAGCGGCCGAGCGCATCTGGCGAAGCGGCCGCTCGAACTTCCCGAGCCCCGATTCTCGTGGCGCCCACCAATCTACGGGGGAGCGTTTATTTCTTTTACGCTTTATCGACTTTCTGGGCGGCTTCACGCAGCACAACGTTTCTTCGACTGAAGGCGCAAAAACGTAATACCGGACCTAAGCTTCGATCATTTCCACGCTGGGCAGGCGTGCATTTTTAGAACGGACGCGTTCCTTCGCTCAAACTGCTTTGTGAAATTTTAAATTTGTTTGAAATGATCGAGGGAATTTTATTCTCAGCCTCAATGATATCGAGACCGCAAGAAACCTTTTGCGAGGTTTAGCCCTTTACAGTCTTCTGCGGTCAAGCTTGACTATGGACGCTGGCTTCTTTGGGGATATTTATGACAGAGCGTTCATATCGATCTCCAAGGGCACGTGAAATTTCTTCAGGCACTACTTCAGGATAGTCTCTTTGTTGGACTATTTTCGAATCTGATTTCTCAAAACTGAGTGGGTCAAATTTCTTTTTTATTGAAATGTTGGAATATTGCCCTCAACCTAATAAACCGATTAACGTGTCTTGTGGTGGTGAGGATACAAAGAAAAAAAATGATCAAGAGAAGGTGTGATACACACTTTTTTTTTCTAAGATGACGTGCGTCTGTAAATCTTTGTTCAATTTGTCCATTATTTTATCTCACCTTATTGATTTCCCTTACACACAACGGTGTGTTTACTTTAGGGATGTGTTTTGGTTCTCGTTTGGCGTGGTAGCTATGTGGTGACCGCGTTGTATTTATGTGGTGTTCGCGTGGAGGAGGGAGGGTGGAGTGGATACCATGCATCCAGACAAAAAACAAGGCATGCTATATGAGCACGAGCTGTTGGTTTTGAAACATATTTTATTCACCAAGCTAACAGATTTATATTAGCCTCTTTATTTCAAATTTATCTTGCTCGTATTCCCAGACCCTCTCCAAGCTTGAATAGAACGGTGAGTTAAGGAACTCGACATGAAAATAAAATGAAGTAAAAATGATTTAAACAGATTCGCGGTGTGACTCAATTCATGCTTAAAGCCACATACGGCGAGCAAGCGTTAAAAAATGCGTCTTTGGCACATCGGAACGCAAGGAGGACGACGCCAATCAAAAGGTCAATGCAGAGAACGCGCACGTTGACTATACTTCGTTTTACCTTGAAGAGAAACTGAAGCAGTTCTGTATTTAAAGAATTACGCTTAAATCGTCTTCATCTCGCCTCCAGGATCAATAATATTGAGACTATTTTTCATGTTGGTGCACGGAGGCTGCAGAACATCGTTATTAAAGTACCGCGGATAGCCCTCCTTCTGAGAGCGTTACGTCATAAAAGGAGTTTTCGGAATTTTGGCTCTCGCGCATCTTCAGCGCCTATCAAAGACATGCACGCAAACTCTCGCTATCTTAAAAAGGTAAAAAAAATGAAGCGAACATCGTTACGATCGTTGTCAGTGCGGGGAATATACCTAGGCTTGCAATGGCACGCGCTGCCCACGCGAGCGACACGCGCTTGGCGGCCCAAAGATCTGGGTATGACTAAAGTCACTGGATCCTGGGAAAGTAACGCCAAGCTCCCCGTGTGAGTCGCCATCTTGGTCCGTGAAATCAGCAATTTCTCCTTGACCCCTCCGTTCTTGTTGAGCCGATCTAGGTTCGCTGGTGAGGGGTAGCTTTATGGAGTCCTTTTTGTATACCGAGATTTCGCTAACCACACACCGGCGAAACAAGCGTACACATTCGTACCACCACCAAATGCTGTGTCGGTGCTTGGAGGCACTGAAAAATAAGTTTACGGTATTGAAATACGCAAGAAAAACAATATAATTGTAAGAGGTCCATGGAGATGGGCATGATTAATAAGTTGATTGCACACAGAGTGCCAAAGACTCTTATGTTGGTGAGGAACGCTTCCAGTACGATGATGCTCCATGGTGATCTTGGCGCGACTGGTTATGAACGGCCCTCTGGAAGCTTTGAAGATTTAAATGGACCGAGATGGCGATTTCCATGGCAACGTAGACCGATAATCCAATCACCTTGTGAGGTTTGGGTCGTCTGTACGTTAGAATCCGTTTCTGTCCAGCTAGCAGGTAGGGAAGGCATTGGCGCTACTTTCCCAGGATCCAGTGACTTTAGGCATGACGTAACGACTGGTCGGAGGTTTTCGTGTTCTTTCGCGTTTGGTTACATCTTCGGGTAAAACAAATGCAATATTCAGAATTCACGGGATAAAACTGTTATAAAAATCACCTCTAACTTTTTTTTTTCATGGACCTTTTTAGTTTGTTTTTAATTCCAGATTTAGTCGACGCCACGATCTGGTGGGATCAATCGGACGGCGTCGAAATCCCATCATCATGGTGGTGGCCATGTTTCTGTGCGTGTTCGATCATAGCTGAACCAATCATAAACAAAAAATACTTAGTGGCTTGCGCTTTGGACGCAGCTCGATTGGTCCCATTAGCTCGAAGCGTCGACTGTGTCTGGACGGAAGCCTAAACGAGGTATAGACGGCCAAGCGCGTGCCGTCACTGATTGAAATCGCGGTAAAACAAGATAGCACGGGCGAGTTTATTAGGTAAACAAAACACGAGATAGGCAAAGAGCAGGTGAACTTGCGCGCCGTATATATTTATTTATTTTTGACCAAAATCAAACATCCTGAGAGGGTTGCCCCTCCCCTCAGAAAATAAAGACTCTGGGGCTCTAAACTCGTCAAACACAAAGTTGGGGCCGAAGTTGACCGAGCGCACAGATTGTACAACTACGACGATGACTTCGCGCTTTTGTCGCCGACGTCGAATTGGCGTACTCCGCGAACTTTCGGCCGAACTTTGTGTTCGACGAGTTTAGGGCCCCTGGAAAACGTTTGGCAATAATTTTTAGCTTATCCTTTCTCGCATTTGGGCGCGCGTCTAGGGCCGGTCATGGTTTGTACAATGACCTGGAGAATTGCGAAGCCTAGAATTACGTCGCCATGTTAATTGTTCAATAGCGAATGCAGAATTTCTTTTAAATTCCAGAACATATCTGTGTTGTTTTCTTTTTCATTTAGCGGCATTACTTTTCTGTGTAGTAGTAATGGGCTCTCCTCGCGCTCTGAAAAGAAGACAAATCCGGTTCCACATAACGTGTAGTAAACCATATCTGCATCCATCAAACCTAATACTATGACCGCAGTAGGTTTATGAGTTGAACGGAAGAAAGGTAGATCGGTGGCCGAGTAAGCTTAGCGCACACCAGCTCGGACCACGTGGAGCGAAAGCTCGCGCTGCAGAACAAAGGGAACCTGGGGTCAATCTCCTTCCCCTGCCCGCTCCGATGTAGGTGAGCATCGTACGGGCTTGCGGTCGTGCATCACTACTGCGTGATGCACGTTAAAGACCCCAGGCTAGCGGTTATACTGCACTGGATAAATTTCTTATATACAGCTGACGAGACAACGTCGCCCGTTGAGGCAGACTAAGTTCAGGCTGTATAAACATGCCCACACTCCATTTTTTAAACGCAAGAAATGTAATTTATATTGTCCTAAAGAAGCGCCTCCTCAGTGAAAAGTTATACATTTGCCCCTCCTTAGCATGGACTATTGTTAGCCGCGCATGCTGAAATCGCGAGGTATTTGTTTTGGATGAATCCTTCGCGGCTGCACAAGCACTCGTACAGCGCAGCGAGTGCTCCAGTCAAGGTAGTCAAGCTACCTGCTCGTGCTTGCGCAGCCTTCGCAGTTAATCCATGTTAAGGTGAGACAAAGTATAGAGGAACAGCAAACTCAAAAAAATAACTGTATTAATAAATGCCTCGTTAGGATATGCACAAGTGCAGCAGTATGCGCATTTGTAGTCGCCGGGCCGCACAAAAGCTACGCGGGGAACCCATAGCACATTACACTGCTTGAAAAAGAGAGGTGGAAATGCGCTGCAACATTTTCTATTGTCGGAATAGTGTCAGTCGGTTTCATACCTTAGCGTGCCGGATGCACCCCATGAAAAGTCTAATTCCTTCGTCTAGCACTCGGCTGGGCCAGCTAAAATCGCCGCATACTTTGTCAATAAATTTGCACCCCAAAACCGAAATCGATAGCAATGATTACTCAACGACACGCATTTTAAAATTCGATTGATTTTGTTTGTGCGCGCCGGCCCAAGAATGACTTCCATTTGAAGACAACGCTGGAATGACGTCCGAATGAAATCATTTTCTTGCCGACAAGTTCGAGCAGACGAAATTACTTTAAACTCAAAATGCGCATAGTGCTGTAAATAATGCTGTAACTTTTTAAAAATTTCTTTTGACAATTTTTGCGTCAATTTGCGACACACGTTTCCTATTTAGGCAGTTATTGTTCATATGTTTTTCGGAGTGTAGCGTCCATTTAATATAGATAAAGAGTACTAAGCGTTTTCAAGGCCGTGTCATTTTTAAAATAAAATATATTAAGCACAGTCAAATTCAGCTCAGAATCGGCTTTGCCAACCATCTGTCAAAATTTGTCACAAATGATTAGCGCACACTGTTTTTTCTTTTTTTTTATACATGTTAACACAAAACGTCCATCCCCCCCCCCCCCCCAAAAAAAAAAAAAAAAAATCTTGAGCAAATTAGTACAAATTTAGAATTACGGCTATTGACAACAAGTATATGCGACCTTCGTGTGATGCATAAGAGTATGCATGCCCAAGGATGCCCGAACAAAATATGCAAATGACGGGCAAGTATCAAGATTTTGCTCTTCAGAGCATTGCCGTCAGCCGCAACATCTTTACTGGGCCTTAACGTTGCACGCATAATTTCACGAATTAGCTATCTACTCACTCACTGTATCCATTGCAGCATGAAATCTTCAGATTAACCTTCGCAACCATGAAGGAAAGAAAAAGCAGGGCCATGGCACTAGTAGAAATTCTGTTACGCCCGAAAGGGAGTAAGTTTTTTTTTTTTTTATGGAACCAGCGGATTTTTTTTTCTCCGAGAATTGGAGACGGAGCCTCTGAGATGCACCCACTCTATTTGAACGAGAACGAGCACGCAGATGCACACAATGCTCCTTGCAGGACTTCTGCTTTGAAAGGGCATTTTCGACCGCACGTTCGCGAGTTAACGACTTGGGAAAATAATTTATTCCTCTAACTTCGGGCTCGAAGGTTTTCAGAGAAAATATTATTAGCATGGCTCCATATATGGGTTGCATGGAATTGCTTGAAGGTAAGTTCTGACTAATAAAAACGCGCTTTCAACGAAACTTTCGAACTACGAGAATTAAAAAGGAAGTATATGTGTACGGGACAATATAAAAACATAGTTTAGAAACGTTTCACAACCTCCAAGCCACTTGGCCTTTGTGTGTATTATTGAGGACTATGTAAACAATAAACAAATGAGTTTTCACAGTCACCGCCTTAGTAAACAATTGAAGATACACAATTGAGGAAGTGAGCTTGACAACATTGAAGAACTTAAAGGTGCAGTGAAGGAAAGAAGAACTAAAACTCATTGAAGGGCGCTGAATGCATTATGCTAGAGCTAAAAGGTGCCCTGATGATGTTTTTCAGATCGCCTAAATATGGCGATAAATCACTCTGCCGGCTCTAAACATCCTAGAAATGCTTGAATCATACCGAGGCGCGGCCGATTTCTTTCTTAATAAATAATCGAAGATCAAACACACTGATATCACCTCCGTCGATGGGAGGAGCATTGTTCCAGCAGCAAGGGCGACGTACGACTAATGAAAACGCCACTTTTCGTTGAGCTGGCAACCTTGTGATTACAAAGTGTGTATGCTTTTGCACACAATAATGGTAAATAGGACTAGTCGAAAAATCACGCTTTTTCGCGGAGAGAGAAACATAATACTGCAAGAATCGTGAAAAAAAAAAAAAAAACACTATGTGTTGTTTTTTTGTTTTGCTTTTATGTCTTCCGCGGGACTGGTGTGTCCTGTCGTCAGCTTTCGAACGCGCGCTCTCTGGGTTGAATCTTAGCCCGGGCTGTATGGGCGACGAGGCGCGCGTATTGGAGATTTCACTCTGCGGTCCCACCGGTCGGAGGCGCGAGGATCCTTCGCTAGCTATTGGCTGACAGCGGTCCTGGTTTCAGAACTTGCTCCTCCCATCGCCGGGGAGGACCTCGATTTGTTGCGATTCTTGTTTCATTCTTTTTTTAATTTGTAATCGAAATGGGCCGCGTATCGTGACGATTTAGGTATGTATGATGTTAAGAGCCAGCAGAATGAGTTATCGCCATATTTCTGCGATGTCGGAAAACTCTTCGGGACACCTTTAAAGGAAAACTGAGGTGGTTCTGAATTCGAGAGAAGACATTTATATCGTCTTTATTTGGCTTCCATGATCACGAAACTTGATACAATATTTCAGATTGTTGCGCCAACTAGGCCATCAGCGCTTTCAGAATATCGTTGAAGTCTCTGCTTTCCGGCGCGTTCGGTGGGAGTTGAGAATCGTGACGTGCGAGATGTCAACATTTCCGCGCATTGCGCAAGCCTTACCCGAGCAGTTAAAAACGCAGCGTGCGATTCCTCACAAGCGGCATGCGCAAGGCAGTTGAAACGTTTGGGTATGACGTTACATCCAGCGTTTGGTATTTTGGTTTTTCTCGCGTCTATTGATACCTTCGGGTCTAATGCTTGCGGTTCAAAGTCGCAGGACAGAAATATGCTAAAATTCACCCCTAACTCGTTTTCTGAAAAATTTCTTCAATTTCCCTTTAAGATACAGGCTCGAAAATGTGAGATATTTTCATATGCCCAGCTCTTTAGTCGTGACACCATTCCGAGGTTTGTGGACTGTCTACGAATCTATCTGAACTGAGGTTCACTGTGTCGTATTTAATGAGTACGTGCTATGTATCTTGCGTTGTGAGATCTGGATTTGATCTTTATTTTTAAGTGGCAACAAACCTAACCGGTACCCATATATTGGGCCCTTAAAAGGCAACCCCGGCCAAACTCAAAATGAAATAAATTACTGGTATCGCTCTAGTGACATAAAATACGACCCCAGCCAAAATATTACGTCCGGAGGACGCCGTATTCCCAACTAATGCCGATAATAAAAATGCGACCCGCCGCGAGCCGCTGCTCCTTAGCGGACGGCCAGCGGGTTGCCGATCGCTGAAGCAACATTGGGCCGTGACGTCAGTATCGTTCTCTTTTTTCCTCCGGTCCGGGCGTTGCGCAGAGTGCGCTTCTTTGAGCCGCTACCACCGCTACTTCGGCTTGTGATTGGCGTGTTTCGCCGTTGCTTTTATCTGTAGCCCCTGTAGCTTCGGAATAGCATTTTGTTTATTTGCTTGTGAGGACTCGAAGACTCGTTTTAGCGAGCAACTCGGTGCGCCCAAGACCGCCCAGCTGTTCCTCCAAAGATGCCGAGTACAACTTGTAGCACTGTCGGCTGCTCAAACAACCCACTGCGCAACCCCGAGGTGCTTTTTCACAAGTTTCCAACGGACCGGAAATTGGAGAAGGTGTGGGTGAACGCCGTTCAACGAGTGGACTTTGGACTTCGGCTTTTACGCGCCCGAGGAAAAAAGAACGAAAAAACAGACGTGTACAGCCCAGCACACGTGTGTTCGGGCGCCGCGGTCCACGCCACAGAGCCTCAAAACTTCGTGTCTGGGACTGACCCGCACCGCGAAAGCGAGAGGGCCCCCAGTACTGTACGTCACTGGCAGCGCGGCGTCGGGGCTCCATCCACGGAGCCCGGATGACAATTTAGGCCCAGCGACGAGTAGGAAAGACCACACGCACGGCAACAGCCGCCGAGTACGGCACCGAATGAGTTCACTCGTTTTCCAGTCGCCAGCTTTTGGGTATACAAGCGATGAGTACGGCATAGCGCACGCAAGGCGGCGGCCGCCGAGTGCGGCACCGAACGAGTTCACGGGTTTTACAGTCGCTAGCTTTTAAGTATACGCACTAACTCTTGCTACATATGCTGGATAACTACCACGTATACAGAATGAAAACAAAATCAGCTTTCCTATCTTTAGACGGCTAGCGCAACAGAGGTAGGTGCCACTCGGCCTGCGAACTCGTTGAACAAGAACGATCCTTACGTCACGTTCAGGTAGCGGCTGATTTCCAGTGTTGCCGGGGCCTCGAGCGGCTAATTTCGGTTTTAGTTGGCCGCGCCCCAAACAAAACTTTGAGGCGTTGATATCTTTAAAACTACGCACAATAACGAGAAAAGAATTACACCTTGCAATTGAGGGACGCTAACTGCGTTAAAAACAGTCATAATCCCAAAATCGAAAGTATGGACGGGCGTTGCCCTTTAATTTTCTTTTCTCTAAAAAATAATTGATACAAGTTCCACAAGGCCACTTAGTATATATAACGCTGATTTGTTGAAAGAAAGTATTAAACCTAATTTTAGAAACGTTGTAATATATATTTTTTGTCTCCGATATTAGCGGGACAGTATGTGGGTTTTCCTCGAAGGTGCTCTCCGACATTGCTTTACGTTTTCAGTTACGCTTGTAGGTATACGACGTGTGCGGCATCCACAGCAGTTAAAAGAAACATCCTAAAGCGCCTTGACCGTTTTGGTTGATCATGTGATTAAATGCAAAGTTGCAACGGAGCTAATCGTCATTCTTGCCCGTTTTTACCGTTATTTTTACACGCATGCAACCAAAGTGCCGGGCACACGGGCATACGTTTATACACATGTTACAGATCAAACCCCTCCTCGCACAGGATACGTTGTAAGCGGTCGCATCGAGTTCTCGTCACCAGCCACGATTTTAGCCAGTTCCCGGCCTCGGAACCTGCTCAACATTTTTTTGGAGGTCAGTGAACACCTTCTGCGCACCTAGGGTTTCAAACCCGGCCCCTCTGCACGGTTTTGACCGAGCGGTGCGTCACTTTCCGCCTCGGCTGGCGTCGCCACCGCACTCATCTTAGCCCATGCACGTCACGGCGACTACCGACGCTGGCGCGTGCTTAGAGTTCTACCTGACCTCTGCGTCCCGCCTCTCCATGGACAGTGCCGACGATGGAGTCGGCTGGACCGCCACCACTCCAAGGCCACGCCTGCACTCACCCCGGACTGTAATCGTGAAGCTCACGGGCAACACTAACTGGGCATCTGTGAGCCCTACTACCATCGTCCAAGCCGCCCAACAAGCAGCCTCCCTTACCAAGCAGCAATGCCGCGACACTTTCATGAAGCTGCGATCCCGTCAAAACCTCCTCGCAGTGGACGCATATCGCGACTGTGCGGCCACCAAACTCCTTGCTCTTTAACAACTCCCTCTCCAAGGCAAACTGCATGTCGCCAACACGTACGAGGCCAACGACCAGAATAACGCTCAAGGAGTTATCCACGGAGTATCCTTGAATCTCACTGACGAAGCCATCCGCGCACAGCTCTACATCCCCTCCCATAGGATTCTACGATTTCGCCGCCTAGGCCAAAAGGCCTCTCTCCTCGTCACCATCGAAGGACCTACTCTCCCTCGACATGCCATCCTCTGTTCTATGGTCTTCAGGCTATACCTATCACGCCCTAACAGCCAGCAATTTAGGCACTGCTTCAGGCTCGAACATCAAAGCCTTGTATGCCCAAACCAAGCCGAGTTATTTTGCTGTGCCGCGTGTGGTACCGTTTTTGCCCAGACCAAAACCCCTACGACATCCGTCATGACTGTGAGCCCCGATGCCCAAACTGTAAAGGGGAACACGCAGCAACAAACTCCTCCTGCTCTGCACGCCTCAAAGCAACACAGTACCTACAAAAACGAACCAGGGCCGGGCACCGCCGAAACGTCCATACTCAAGGCCCATCCCCTCTGTGCAACGAATTCGGCAACTGGCCCACGCTTGCCCACCTCCAACCAGTTCGTCATTTTACCCTTATCACGCAGCCGCAGCCGCAGCAAAAGACTTGCCCAAGTCCAATCTGCACGTCTGCACGTCTGCACGCCAAGTCCAATCTGCACGTCTGCAAGACACGTCTGCACGCAAGACGTAGCCCTTCGCATTCAGGATGATGCCTCTGCACACTTTAGCACAGCCCAACTAAGCACTGTTCTCGGAGTCGACCTTAGAAGGCCTTCGATAGAGTTACTCATGCCACCATCCTCTACAACTTCCAAGAAACTCAACCCGGAAGCCGCCTCTTCAACTATATCAAAGACTTTCTCTCCGAACGTACCACCCAAATGATCGGACCACATGGCGAACCACACTTACCCCTTCCCCATCTCACGCGGCACGGCACAAGGCTCCATCTTATCCCCAACTTTATTCAACCGTACCATTAAAAAACCTTCCCTCTAAGCTTTCATCTTTTCCTGATCTGTTCCACGCCATTTACGCTGATGACGTCACTATCTGGTGCTCCCGCGGCAGCCCGGGTACGCAGAAACATACCCTTCAAGACGGCTTAGACATTATCCAAATCCAGCCCAATCCATCGGTCTCGAATGCTCTCCCGAAAAATCGGAATATGTCGTCGTTATGAATCAAAATCGAAAAGAACAGACCTCCATCAATCCCTCATCCGCCTCAACGTCGATGGCCGCCGAATCCCCGTCGGCCTCACATCCGTATGTCGGGCTTTATAGGGCAGCAAGATAGGAAGAGCACAGTGTGGACAACAGCAATCACTAAACAAATCAACCTCATCTATGACGTGCTCCGCCGAATCACCCGCCACACTTACAGGCTGAAAGAACACGAGCTCCGCAAGATTATGGAAGCGACCGTCTATTCCCGTGTTCTATACGCCCTCCCTTATTTAACCCTCACGAAAACTCAATACATCAAACTGGAAACCGCTCTCCGAAAATGCCTCCGCACGGAACTCGGCGTGCCCACGTAAGCCCAAAACTACCTCATCACGGCCACTGCTCTTTACAGCAGCCTCGAGGAGAAAACGGAAGCCCATGTCGCTCGGCAGTACTATGGTGCCTGGATCGCGTCTTTGACTGGTGTGTTTAGCGTCCTATCCCGCCCATACATCAAAAGTGGTCCCGAAGTGGCAACGAATGACGTCACAGAAGCCGGAGTGGCATGCTGTTGCCTGTCGCGATCCTGGTGGTTGGTCGTAGAAAGACTGGCGAAAAGCACGAGCGAACGCGAGTGTCGCGGTCGTCACGGCGTCCCAGGCGTCCCAACTTCCGGCTGCTCTAGCTTCCGTGAACTGTCACAGTGGAGAGCGACCTACAGCAGAGCAGGCGTCTGCCATATACACCAGAACTGTTACGAAACCTCCAGGATCGCGACCGGCGACAGCATGACACTTTTATGACGTCATCAGGCGGAAATCGAGGGACCACTTTTTTGGGCGCGCTAAACACACCAGTCGGAGACGCGTTCCAGGCACCATAGCAATACCACCGACTCACCAAGTCCATGCAAGGCCGCGCCATTCTGTCCACCCTCGGATACCCAACCGCCCACATCTCTCCCCCTTCCCGAAGAAACTTCATCGTGGGACACGATTCCTGCATCGCACTAAAGCCCATTGTGGGACACATGATTCGGACCATGAATGTCGGAAGACGCCAAAGCAGAGCACTTCAGTTTTCCACATCACCACACGATATCTATTATAGGACGCCGCCTTCACCGACGGCATCTCTACGGTCGCAGTGGTCCCTAAAAGAGAGACAGTCCGACACCGTACACATGTACCCTCCCCTACAGCGGCAGAGGCACACACTCTAGAAAATGTGTGCGCGTCTACTTAACCGCAAAACACTCAAAGAGCCAATTTCTGCGATCTACGAAATCAGCTCAGCGAATGATGAGGCGGAACATCCATTTAGACCTCGAAATGAAGTCTGCGCTGTGGCATTACGCAATGGAAAGCGTCATTCTTGCATTGCGTAATGCCACAGCGCAGACTTAATTTTGACTTCTAAACAGATGCTGATTTCGTAGATCACAGAGATTGGCTCTTTGAGTGTATTGCGGGTAAGTAGACGCGCAGTCATTTTTAAGAGAGCACTCCATAGCAGAAGACATCCTCCTACAGCCTCACTCTACCGAATTCATTACTATCCGCTCAGAGAGTCAAGGAGCCCTCAGATACTTCTCAACCAACTCCATACGCGCTCACATCAAACACGACCTGACACCCTACATGGCCGCCCACCCTCATCTCCACCCCTTTCTTGAGTGGGTACCCAGACACTAAGGAATCGCAGAGAACAAAAGTGCCCACGCCCTAGCTCGCGCAAACGAGACTCCGAGCAACCCTGAATCTTGGAAAGCCGAACTACAACCCGTAAGAGAAACGTGCCACTCATCGCAAGGCTCAACGACAGCGCCTGAAAGACCTCAGCCTTTTCTGCGGCACCCTTCCCCTTCAAGACCCCTTAACCTCACACGCCGTGAGGGTACATGCGTTCGCCAGGCACAGACATTCTGCCTGCCGTGTGACCTCATAACCCACTACATTATGAACCGCCCCGGAACCCCCCATTGTCAGCTCTGTGGCGCCCATCCCGACGTCAAACACACCTACTGGTCTTGTCCTCGCGCCCAACAACTCCCCACTTTCTTCTTCTACATCTTCTCCCTCCCCACTTGCCCTTTACCTGTGAGAGCTCGAGCACCCCCTTCGGACATTCGCCCTGCCATCTGGCCTCGACTAGCGCAGCACATCTCCCATGTGCGAGCCCCCTGACTTCAACAACACTCGCCCAAGCTCCGGCCTGACCCGCCAAGCCTCCCCAGAGGATCTCACCATCTAGTAACCACTGCCCGGACATGGGCAGCTCTAATAAAGGTTTCTCTCTTTCGCTCTCTCTCTCTCTCCTCGCACAGAAAGGTTCTTCGATTCTCATAACACTGTAAATGGTCTATAGTGCGCTCAAAATTAAATGATATTCCGATCGGTTGCGAAGCGC
Source organism: Ixodes ricinus (assembly GCA_037355805.1). Classification (NCBI taxonomy): domain Eukaryota; kingdom Metazoa; phylum Arthropoda; class Arachnida; order Ixodida; family Ixodidae; genus Ixodes; species Ixodes ricinus. The sequence goes on along the minus strand of JAZHYW010000607.1, from coordinate 57,451 downwards.
TTCACTTCTCCATACAGTCACAGCATACGAAGGGCGGGGAGTTGTATGCCCCGAGTCATTCTTTTATCTCTAAGCAGTCAATCAAAGTGCAGCATTTGCAGATAAGAATCCGAAGAGAAAATCCCAAGGCGAGATGCTTCAACATAATCAGCAATGTTCTAGGTTGCTTAAGTTGTCAGTGACCACAGCACGGTGTGCGTAGAATCTTTTTGTTCACATACTGGTTGATCCCCAGTGTGAGCTTAATTCACGACGGTGGGGAAACGAAGTTTATCTCTGAGAGGATAAATACGTTTGAGCGAATATATACGTAACACTTGACAGAAGACCGTGTTCTGCATAAATAGAAAAGCATGCGCGTTGTTTGTATACCAGAGCTGTCGCGCTCGGGAATGACATTGTAAAACTCAGAACATTTTTTTTTGTTCCTTCCACTTTTGATGGAGAAGGAATATTCCGAGCGGAGGCTGGGGTTCTGCATAAGCGAATTACGAACAAAACGTGACCCGCCGTCAAAGTAAATTCGAAATATTCAACGAGTGCACACGTACGCCACACGAAAGGGCCGAAGAAGACAAAGGACGACCGGACTGTCAAAGGCATTTTTATTTTTCCTTTCGAAAAAAAAGAAAGAAAAGAAATCCCGTTTCTGGAAGTACATTTAAGTTTTTGACGTATTATTAACAGTCGGTATGCGGCAGCTTTGTGCTCCGAATAAAGGTCTAGTTGCTTGTACTTCGCCGTCAGCTACTATCATTATATTTCATGGCAGCTTTTTTCGGTCTATATCCTATAACATTTCACATTTTAAAAAAGACAAAAAAACTTCACTTTTAATAAGATAAAGTCTACATTCAAACTTTCTGGCTTCTATATTTTATCACTTTGTAATTTCAAGAAAGAACTGTCTTTTGTTGTTTTATTTTTTGCCTTTAGCTTACTGACAAGGAGTTTACTTTTCTTTCCTTCTCACTCACTCTTTAATTTTTGTTATGCAGCTTCAATTCATTGGAAAGGGTTTGGTTAAACTGAGTGAGTTAGATATGTGTATGAAAAAAAAAATGAAAGATACGTTGAAGATCTTTAGGTTTTTTCAGTGATTTTTAGATGACACTGTACTTTGCGCGTACATAAAACTCTTAATTGAGTTATTTATGATCAGTATCATTTTGGCCGAAGCAATTGTAATATTTTGAGACTCCTTATCATATTTTTACCCCTGTAAGTGAAGGCTATCAACCGCAGTATTCTTTATCGTTAACTTTTCTTTTCCTCCCTTCTAAATTTTCTAAACTGAGCTTTTCGCCTTTGGAGGGCACTTGGGAGTATGACTTCACACTGCCATGCACAAAATAACAAATTGAGAGAATCATTCAGACACCAGGCATGTATCCATACTGGCTATTAGCCGGTTCCTGAATATGATGTCTTTATGCTTTAACATAGGAACAATTGAGAATAATGTAGAAGAACAGTCACAGCTCAGTTTTCTTGTATCGTTTACGGTTGACATTTCGTAAGTATCATAAAAAATTCAAATAAAAAAAATACTGTCACGATATTTCTAGAGGTAATAGGACTTATCACTGTCGCTTTTTCAGACTGTTAGGGACAAGCAATATTGCGAAATATAATCATAATCCTGAAAATAATATTTCATGCGAGCAAGATCATCAATGTCAAGTTAAAATATTCCATCTTTTTAATTTTCGTCTATTTAGTCTTATAATTGCCCGTGTATATAAAAATAATCCAGGCCCTGAATATTGACACCCTGCTATCAAATAAATTTAAAATTTTTTTAAATTGCTGCAACTCCTTTCACCGCACTGCACAAAATCAAACCGGACAATTAGATTACAGTTATCATTATATCCGACTGAAAAACAACTAATGTTATCTTAAAGTAGTTTCAACTAAAAATTACCTGAAGCGTTCTTTTTTCTAAAACCTTCCAGGCATCTGCTAGTTATAAAAAAGGCACGTCAAAGTAATGAAATATGTGAAAACTAAGTTCGAAACGCTGCATATGGTGGTCGTTCAAATAGCTTGAGTATGGATTGTATTGTACTAATCAATATATGACGTGTTTAGTAACATTCCAGTTTGTGAGACATTCAGATACACATAAGGTAGAAAACAAAACATTAAATCTTTCTATCTCTTTCTTGTCGTTTCCCATAATGACGTCACACGTGACCGCACGTGTGACGTCACGAGGAGGAGGAGCGGGAGAGGAGGCGGAAGGGAGGAGGAGGGAAGGGGCACGTGGAGGATAGGAAGAGGAGAGAACAGGAGACGGTATTGAGGGGAAGGAGGGGCATACCCTCCTCTCCGTACACTCCCCTCTCCCCTCAAAAACTGCGCTCTAAGTCGGCATTACAGGGAATCGTAAACGTATTTCATTTTTCTGCTATATTTAGCGGAAACATTTTCCTGCTAAAGTTAGCGGAAAAAATTCCCCGCTAAATATTTAGCGGAAAGATTTCCCCACTAAATTTTAGCGGAAAAAATTCCCGCAAAATTTAGCAGAAAGAATTCCCCGGTAAATTTAGCGGGAAAATTTTCCCGTTAATATTAGCAAAAAATCTTCCCCGTTAAATTGAGCGGGAGAAATTTCTCTCGCAAAATATACGAAAAAAAAATTCCGCGTTGAATTTAGCGGAAAATATTCCCCGATAAATTTAGCGGATAAAATTCCCCGCTGAATTTAGCGCAGACATTTTTCCGCTAAACTTAGCGATAAAAATTCCCCCTAATATAGCAAAAAAAGTTCTCCACTAAATTTAGCGGAAAAGTTTTCCGGCTAAATTTAGCGGAAAATTTTCACGCTAAACAGCGAAAACAATTTCCACTCTATTTACCGGAAAACTTTTTCCCGCTAAATTAAACGGAAAAATTTCCCGCTAAATTTAGCTGAAAAAGTTTGCCGCTAATTTTAGCGCAAACTTAAACGGAAATATTTCCCCGCTATATTTGGCGGAAAATTTCCCCACTAAATTTAGCACAAATGATTCCCCGCTAAATTTAGCGAAAACAATTCGCCGCTAAATACAGCAAAAAACTATTCCCGCTAAATTTAGCGGAAAAATTTTCACGCTAAACAGCAGAAACAATTTCCCACTAAATTTACCGGAAAACGTTTCCCGCTAAATTAAACGGAAAAATTTCCCTGCTAAATTTATCTGAAAAATTTCCCCGCTAATTTTAGCGCAAATAATTCCCCGCTAAATTAAGCGGAAATATTTACCCGCTATATTTAGCGCAGAATTTTCCCTACTAAATCTAGCACAAATAATTCCCCGCTAAATTTAGCGAAAACAATTCGCCGCTAAATATAGCAAAAAACTATTCCCGCTAAACTTAGCAGAAACACTTTCCCGCGAAATTTAGCAAGGAATTTTTACGCTGAATTTAGCAGGAAACGTAGCGAAAATTTCCTGCTAAATGGGAGGGGAGCCGGAGAGGAGGGGAGGAGGGACATAGCCTCGCCTCCATATACCCCCCCACCCCCCTCCTCCCCGAGAGCTGTGCTCTAATTCGGCACTATAGGAAGTCGTAAAGCGCTCTCTTTTTTTTTTCAATTATCTTTTTGTATTTTGACGTATATATAAATAGAGCATTTCTTGTGTTACGCTTTCGTGGAGAATATATAAAATGCTTAAAATCAGAAACACCTAAATATGAATGAGAGAAAAAAACAACACGGTCTAAGAAACAGCCCGTGGCAACGACTCACTCCCTTCATGAATCAGATACTTTCAGCACCCCAAAGGGTTTCAAACTGCTTTTCAGCAGAGCGTACAGAAGGGAATTTCAACTGTATGAAAGAGGTGCATACCGTATTTACTCGAGTAATAGCCGCACTATTTATGAACAAGGCCCTTGCGTCTACTTTCCCACAGAACACCTATACAGCCAATCATTGCGTTGCGCATAAATAACATAGCAGATAACCAAATCGAGAACACGATTCACCATACAAATGCAATCTTCACAGATGGAATCTTCGCACGAAAACATTATCTCCTGTCTTGTAAACAGCTGGAATCATGCTGTCGATCGTGGTGATTGGCAAGCCGCATGCTCCGCGGAAAAGCGAACCCTCAGGCTTTCTTCATAAACAGTGCGCTATTACTCGAGTAAATACGGTATATATTATGTAATTAGGAAAAGAGTCTTGCTAAATATTTATGAAAGAAAATGTGAATTGTGGAATCAATAAAAGAAGCATCCTTATAACCTGGATACCAATATTTGTTTTGTTTACGAGAGGAGCCTACCCATACGTTCTCACTATGTATATATATATTTTTTTTGTTTCACGTAGAGGGATGATGTTTCGTTTAGTAATGCGCACCAATTGAGAAACGAGCAAACGATCAGGGAACTTTCTAACAGATGACCACAGTTTCTTTTGAAGATATACGTGGTGATCATGCATCTAATTTTAAAAAAATCGCCAATGGCCTTTATGCTTGGTATAAAAATGAGAGTCTCTCTATGAGTAAAAAGCACAGGGGAGATGTTTAAGAAGTTTGTTTTTAGCTATACACGATCATAAAAAGCACCCAAGCAGTTGCATATAATCCACCAGTAATATTCTCACAGAAATAAGCTTAGCGCATAGGAATAATTACCCATACTTTTCTTTAATGACTATGCAGCCTATGCTCTACGCGTGTCCCTAACTGAATTACACTAAATTCAGAAGGAATACACCTTGTTGCAGATATCAGACGTATTCGTAATACACCCGTGTCACGCCAAGTAGCGTGACTTGGTGTCCGCCTTTGGACGCTAAATTGAGGTTTTACATATTCATGCTTTTTTATGGAAAGTGAATCTTAGAAGTACATTTGACGTACATACTTTTTTTTCGGGTGCTTAGCAATACCAAGATCACATTTAAGTCTCGAGAAGCTATTAGAAGTGTAATGCAACCCATTTGTCAAAGAGATACGCTATACTAGGTAAATGAGCTCCCGCTACTGAGGCCTCCATCCCTATCTAACGGCTGGCCATATTTCCAGACAAATTCTATTTACCACTTAATTCTAGGCGGCGGCACGCCGCTAATGTTTTAAGCTAAATCATAAGCAAACGCTACTTAATATTTATCTCTGGTTCTTGACAAAATCTACAAAAATAAAATTTTGGTTTCGGTGACTCATACAAGGCGTACACAACGCGACACTGTTAGCGCGAACACAACATCGGCGCATTTTTGCATTTTACTTCTAAATAGTATTATCGAGCACAAAATGTTATCGCTTACATTATAAGACTAAATGAGCTCTTTCCGTAGCAATAATAACTTGGATGACATCCCTTAATTTCAAAGAAAAAAACTGGAAAAACCGGCGATCGCTTGGTCGTGCTAACAGTGTCGCTCTCTGTACATCGTTTAATAAATAATATTGTACAGTATGGCTTCTTTTTACGTTTCTTTTTTAATTTTACGTAGATGATTTTTACACTATTTAATATCCGTGTTTCCGTATTTCAGCGCAAATATGAGTTTCGAAATTACACTCGTACGCTGCCGAAAAGAGGAACATAAAAGAATCCACAGATACATGGTAATACCAAAAATAGTCATCAAATCAGTTTGCAACAAAACAAAAAGATGTCTTTAGCGAACTTTTTAATGCGTTTCAAATCAATGGAATTCAATAATACAAACTGGAGCGGCGCCCAAAACACAAAAATGGGGCGCACGCCATACAGCTTGATCGGGAGTGGACCCTACCATCGGATTTAACGAGGTTATTCCTTGCTCCTTCCGAGTTTTACCACAACGGGAAACGCTACATGCCACAGTATGTGCATGTTATCTTCGAAACGCCACATATTGTAAATTACAAACATCGTTGCTGGTGTCGCTATTTTTGTTTCTGACGAAATCGCTGGATGTAATTTATTGAGAGTCTATGTCGCTGCATGCCGTGTAAAGACGAAAGGACAGGCGGAAAAGCCGCAAAACTCGAGAGGAAAATATATATATATGCAATTATAATTATTCTGAGTGCTTTTAAAATATACTTATAATTAAGTTTTTTTATACCTTACTTTAGGCGTCGCAAGTATTTGAAATAGTGTACCTAAACTTATTTGATACAACAAATTGTACGTAAAGAATTTGAGTTCAAGATTGGCACTAGCTTGCTGTCTCTTTTTTGTTTAAACATTCAGATTGAAACAAAGTTAAATAAAAACATCAGAACAATTTACCTCTGCAATCATTATTTCGTTTTGAGTTCCCACTTGTTACCGGACATTAAGACAGAAAGGCTTCTATAGTATATTTTTGAGACCCTGTTGTAGATGAGCCTCGCCAGTCAGGCACTATAATGCGCATTGCTCTGGGGTAAGGATGTCTTCAGCGGAGGAACAGTCATACCACATTTTAAGTTCAGTTTACAAAAAATATTAAAAAAAAGTTTCAATCATCCAGAAGAGCCTCGCACCCCTTATGACTAGTTTGGGAATTGTTAAGTCGAATTTTGGCTGACTGCGTTACGAACGCTTGCGTTCCATATTCCCATGCGTTGCACCGACCCCAGTTGCCATAGCGACCATCTCGTCCAGTCAGTCATGAGCGGTATTGACGTAGTACGTCACACTTAAATACGAATGACTCAACCATGCCTTTACATTACTAATCCGAAACACATTCCCAACCTTGAATATCGATTTATATACATTTATACGACCATACAATATAAAAGAAAAAAATCTCTGTGCTCATTTTCCTGCTGAATACGCAGACACTCAATCGTGTCGAATAGTAGAAGAATCCCAGTAAAATAAAAAATTAACACTAGAGATAGGCAAAATAATTCCATGCAGGCACATACAACTTATGCGTTGTCGCTACCTAAATTGCATTTTTTCGATTTTGTCGTATGCTTCATTCGCAGCAATCTTCCTATTGTTTGCCACAATCGGTTGTCTTCGTGCACTGCCCGATAAAGAACTCACCGACTTTTTTTCGTTCTTCTGTGCGTATCACACGGGGCGCGTACATATACGGGATGGTTGAACAAACAAACTTCAGCCATGTTTGCTTTACGAAGGACATGTGATTACGAGAGAATGAAAATCGTGGTAAATCTTACCTGTAGATGAAGAAGAATACGACGCAAAGGATGACAACCAGACCACTGAGGACGCCGCTCACGATTGCATACTTTGGAAGTTCTACGAGAGGAAGAAAATGTATATTAGCTGAAGACGGGCTCTCCTATATGCGGAGAGCATGTTCGTCTGCTTCATTCGCTGGGATTTGTGGTGACGTCAGAAGCGCCGAGCTCTGATTGGCTCTGATTGGAAGGATAGTGGGTAGACCTCGAGGCAGCTAGCATCGAGGTCTACCCACTATCCTTCTAATGAGAGCCAATCAGAGCTCGGCGTTCTGACGTCACCACAAATCTCTGCGAAAGAAGCAGACGAACTTGCGCTCCGCATAGGCCAACTCATTCTTTGCGAACAAGCTTGCGTTTGACCACAACAGGTATGGTCACCGCGCGTGCGCAGAAAACGGTTCCGTGTGAGGTAAAGCTTCTGCGCATGCGCCGTGCAGACAGCAGCGCCACCGTAGTGACGTGATGTCAGAGCCGCGTGTTGGTCTATACCAACGTATCTTTATCTATTGATGCTTTTGACTAAAATTTGAGCTTTGGATGCTTTCAATTTGTTATTTATTCTAAGTTTCGTTTTACTACTTTCTATTTAGTAACGTACGTTTTTGTACACCCTATTACCCGCCAAGATCGCCACATCGTGATTTTTTCAAGTACGTTCCCAGCACTTTCGAGTGACACAATTTGTGGTGTGCTTTCTGACGCTTGGATTCTAAGAAACGCCCGTGTGCTCAACTTTCCTGCAGAACACGCAAGCGGTTAATTTGTGCGAACCACGGAACGTTCCCAGCGAACGACGGAGTTCATGAAACGATTAGACCCGATGAATGTAATGTGTTTTCAGGAACAAAAAGCGTGATTTTTCAGTCGCTCGTTGCTCCCTCCCCATATTTCACTTTTTTTCCGGTTTTATTGTTTTCTGAGCTTCATCATTTGGTGGCTTGTTTCCGCTGTTTGCAGAGACTGGCAACGTATCTGTTTTCTTGAAAAGCGAGTGCATATATTTTTTTTCTTTTAGAGTTTGTGTGTATTACAGTTGCTCGTAGCTTAGGAAACTGCTGGGCGCGGCTCAATATCTTCATGCGACTTGCTTCGCGCTTTATTCTTCGGCAATCATTTCAGCGAACGCCCTAATCAGCCTGGTTGCGGAGCGACAATAGAAGGCTCGGGACTCAACACGCCCTGCGTTTCTTGAGTTAGTATCTTGCGTTTTGGAAACCTGAGAATCGTAAATATTGCATCGCACTTTTTGTGTCTTCTACCACGCATCGATTCTTAAGACACGCGACTAAAATAAATTGAATGGTTACTTATCGTGTCGCAAAGCTACTCTAGACTGAAGTATAGTTATTTGAAAACTAGGAGAGAAGGAAACACTTTCTTTACCGGTCTTTCTCCCTGACTTCAAACTTTTAGGAATTTTGTTTACCCAGTTTTAGATAGTTTTACGATGCGATTAACTTCTACCAACTCTCTTGCGCTAGCTCTTATTGACTTGTTTTAATGGCTCTTTATGTATGGTTTGCTGTAAGTGTTTCAGCGTCGCAGATCGAAAGGTGATCGCAATTCAACGTGTTCATCAAAGTTTCATTAATTCATGCCAGTCGTAAAAGCGTTCATAAAAACACATAGAAGATTACGCACTCGTGTTTAAATGGCATATTTTAGGTATAATTTAAGCTACTAACTCAGTTTCAAGTGCACACGGGCAGTGTTCGACGCGCTGAACGACACAAAGCTGCAATGAAACAAAACTGACCCGCGTAGCGTGAAAGCCACCGTGCTCATTACAATGCCATCTCAGGATGTAAAATATTTGTGCACGGCTCATGCAGACTGCACGACATAGCTTTTACAAAACTTTGTTGCCAGAGAAAACAGGAATTGAGGGCTTTATACACATGCGTTTAGATAAAATATCAGTGAACTGGTGTTAAGGGCATACACAAGCATAGTATCGCCAATAGACAGGTCAGAAAGCGCCACCGGCTAGCGTGCGATCACTGTGCATAATGTCTGGCGGATTGCATCTTTTCGGTAAACTATTTTTCATGGTTAGGCCTCTTCAATGGCGCCTCGGCCTGTGTCATAAAGAGCTGGCTCTTTAATGCAACACATACAGTGCTAGTTGGTATAGGTCACGAGACATCTTTTTCATAAAATTCATCATATTACGTCTAGTGCAATCTGGTGCAATCCTTGAGCCTCTCGTGCCCATCAAAGGCTCAAGGATTACAGCAAATTCTCGGAATCTAGAGGCAAAGTTCACCATCTGAAAATGCTGAATAGTTTCCATTGTTCGCTCTTCTCGTTCGAACTAAAACGTTGTGTCAAGCCTAGGAACTAGATCAAGCAGTCGATGTTTCATGAGCTGTGCTACATTTATTTAATTAAAGTAGCGGCATCAGAGAATTACCGAAATATTTCTGATAAAAGTTTACGTTTTCTTAACTGTGGATAGGCTCAGACAGGTCATCCGTGGAATGCTCGTGACTGTTCGCCACTTAAAAGGAAGCAAAAAAAGGACGAACAAAAGAGTTACAGTAAAAAAAAAACTGTTTTTTCATATAAAAACTTACAAATAACCTTTTTAATTGAAACTAAGTTGAGAGTCAATAAAATATAAATAATATACAACATTGCAGATATACAAATGTCTTTATGGCAGTCACATGGCTTTACTGTAGCGCCCTCCTGAGGTTTGAATAAAAGTTATACTCGAATTATTTTCCGCTTAACCAGGAACATGTTATAAAAATCTTTCCCAATTACTATCCAAAGATAACAGCTACCTCACTTGTAATTTTTGTTTAATGCAGAAAGAGAATTGAACACAGTTGAAATATTCACCATTATAAACTAAAAGTATATTACAGTTCTCCTAGCATTCTTCTTGAACTTTTTACCATTCAGGTAGAAACACATTTCTAAGAGATAATTGTCAAGCATGTTTTTTCTTCATAAACTACTTTAACGTATTATTATTTCAATAAAATAAACTATAAGGCATAATATTTTTAGCCTAAAAAAACGGATGTCTATTTTACCGTCCCAAACTTTGTCCCATTTGATCAATTTCGCTTCTCTCTCTCTCTCTCTTTCTCACACACACACACACACACACACACACAAATGTTTTCGTTTTCAACATCTTCCAGGCTTAACAGGAGCTGATATCACTTCAAGTTAAAAAATAACGTAGACTCAGCTTATACAGTGAGTGTCTAACACGTCATACCCGTCATTGTGTTCAAAACAGTTTTAACGTAACACTACATATTTTAAGGCGAAAGCCTTAGTTGCCCCATTACGCGAAAACGCGGCGGCGCTGTGCCCTAAAGATGGTCATACCAGTATGTCATCAAGCACGCGCCTCAGAAATAAAACATAAAGAAAAGCACAGCAACGCATATGCTTCGTCACGGAAGCCGGCGGGGGTGCTCATTGCCAAAGCGGACGCGCCTCAGAAATAAAACACAAAGAAAAGCATAATCGCGCTTCTCGCTTCGTGATTCGGCGCTCTGATTAGCTTCTTGGGAAATAACCTTGACTAGGCTGTCGTGACAATAGTGACTATTGAAACGTAGGCTTCTATCGTGCTTCGCTAAAACGTTCGCAACTATTGATTACGATGTCACTCAAAAACGCGTAAATAATGAGGAGCACAACACCTTAAATTCTCGATGGAACCGAAGCACTCAATACTCTCTCTATTCACCACTAAGCTGCAATGGCGGCAGAACCTGTACGCACACGGAACAACCAATTGCCTGCCTTTCGCTGCCTTACTCCAATTTATTCCTGCGTGCATGAGGAAAGAGCTCGACTACGTGGGGCATACTCGGCGGTGGACTGACCGAACGAGTGCTTCGTTCCCACTGCCCTCAGCTCAGCTGTGAATGGACTAGAGTGTCTCGCTTGAGCACATGGCCGGGGGGTTTGCTCCCGGCAAGCTCCGCCTTGCCAGGGATTTGTTTTTCCCGGCACTCGTGGGAATTTTATGTTTTCCATAATAAACGACCCGAGACGTTAACATTGTCCCCCCATAGAGAAAGCACCTGGAAGCAAGACAACTCAAGCACACCGAAACATCATCGTTCATACGTGTTGCCCAGGAACGTCACGTCGTTGCAACAAAGGGTCGACCGAAAAAGCTGGCCATGTGTCATGCCTTGGCGCCGGAAAATATCGAGGATTATCTGCGGCCACGACAAGAAGGAAAAGCTTTTCTTTTTTTCTCTCATTGATTCATTAGTTACTTAGTTTCGCTGGTGTATTTTGACGACGTGCATTCTTTGGGAATTGAGTCCATTTATAGCTCTCTTTATCTTTAGTGGAAATTGTTTTGTGTGTGGGGCGTACCTTCGTCGGGGCACTTTGAGCCGTCGAATCCGCACCTCGGCGTGTCCGGTGGAGGCAGTCGCTTCCTCCGGGCCAGTGGATCACACGACCTGGGACGTCGCTGAAGCTCTTGTTTACGCCGAAGTAGTTGGCCACCACCTGCGATGCGAGCCTCGATGGAAATGCTCTCTCCAATTCAAGCCGTTCTTTCTATGTATTCTTTCTGGGTAAAACGCTGTTTTTTAATTCTTTTCTTTTTAGTAAGTATATTTTGCAATTCCCGGACAAGATGGTAAATGCATGCACCGTCACATATGCACATATGACGGTGTATGCATTCACAATCTTGTAGATACACTAGTCATGTAAACAATACGTGTTCGATATTGACATCTTTGGGGATCTTTGAGCGTTTTAGGGACTATGGTATTCATGTACCCTCGTAAAAATGCTCGTGCTTTTGCTTGCCCGCACGAACTCAAATACCAAATCACTGGTATTTAGGAAGAACACAAGGAAAATAATGAGGACATGAATTATATTTCAACCTCCAAATAAAATGTGCGTTGTCAAACCGAACATGGGGCGAACAGCTCAAACGTTTTCCGTGTTACAACGCGGATTCTATGTTTCGGTTCTGAAAATATTTTTGGCCTTGTGATTGGACACGCTGTCTTCGTAGATCAGAGTGATTGCCTCTCCGATTGCTCTACGGGGAAAATAAAAAGACGTCGGATGGCATTTTGAATATATAATATCCTCAAAATTATTTATTGATGTGCAACTCGCAATTAGTCTGATTTACGTTTTTTTAATAATTCGTGGTGTTATTAGTGTAAGCTAATAATATCGACGGGTTCTACTTTGCAAAATGTATGTGAATGGAAGTATGTCTACATGTCAGTCAACGAAAGAAAAATGGTATAGCTCTAACTCGTTGAATAAATGGGCTAGCTGGTGCTGGAGTTAAAAGCAGCATGAACAATGTTATAATCAGTGTTGTTTTCTATTACGTCTTGATGATCTGAGTTTAGGATAATAATATATCGTAATAAAATGTTCTTTACCGCCAGCTTTATTGGGTGTTTTCTGTATTTGCCTGCTGGAATATAAGGGATCCTATGCTTCGTCGAGTGCGGCCCGAGCTACTTACCGCCGAGGCCACTCAAGCATTAGCAACCCCGCAACATCAAAATATGTCGTGGTATTCCGGCGCATTTGTGTCTGCTCCAATATCTGGTCAAACGCAGACGAAGTCTTTGCTGTGGCAGTTTAAATGTTGTATGTCTTTCTGTACTTATATTTCCTCTAGATTCTGGCTCCGCTTTGACATAACAGGAACTAAACTATGTACATACACCGGTTTTTTATGCAATCGTAATTTGAAATGCCATGGTCACGTGCTTAGCTCTAAGTTTGCAAGAAAAACAATTTGTATATGATTCTCTACCTAGTTCCCAAAGTTCTGTCATTATTAATTATTACAATCTCTCTCTTTTTTTACACTCGTAAATTTAACTAGATAACCGACAGCTTTCTAATTATACTCGCTAGTAAACACTCGTTGTACTTTTTTTAAAGGTTTTACCGATTTGTTTAAAAACATTGAAAGTTACACAATCCGGTTTGTTCAGTTGAGTAATACGGCCAGTGTGGCATAATATAGGGGGCTAATCGTCACAATAAATCGGGTAAAAAGCAATATATTTTTCAGATATAAACTATTTTATTAGTGAAAGTAATCATATGGTTGCATGTAAAAACTTGCTGAGCTTTAGCATAAAAAAAACACAAAATAAATAAACTTTTTCACAGATTTGAGGCGCGTGGGAAACGCGGTGATGCGCTAAGGTTACCACTCGTGGAACACGCGCAATGCTATAGGAATGCAAAAACGCACCATCACTTTTTGTTTTTTGGATCATATCATCTATCTTTTTGCCCAGGACTTTCGCCCCTTAAGTCCCCTCATGTTTCAAAAGTAGCGCAAGGCAGTGGCGTCACAAGGGGGGGGCGGGGGGCGGACCGCCCCGGGTGCAGGGCTCAGGGGGGTGTCACGGCGGGCAACGAGAGCGGGGGGGGAGTCGCGGTGGGTCACGCGACGGCGGTGGGGGGGGGGGGGGTGTCGCGGCGGACTACCGCCCCGGGTGCCGCTGACCCTCGTGACGCCACTGGCGCAAGGTTCGTCGATACACAAGGCACGTGCAACGTGCAGCTTTTGGGAAGATCATGGCGGCACAGCGCAGCACTGAGCTAGATTTCAGACGCCATGAATTTCCCAGAAGTGGCGCGCGGCATGTGCCTCGAGCATTTCTACAACAATAAATGGAGCCACTTTTTATTTCGCCCCACCAGCATTGCGCCAGTTGCACGAGTGGTAACTTTAACATACACCGCATCGCTATAAGCACAGCACTGACCTCACACTCAGCACGTGCTGACGGGAGCGTTCACCATATTTGTATTGCACCGCGAAAACTGTTGCTCATGGCAGACGACAAGTAGCTGACGACACAGCGCTCCACAGCCTGAGAGAGAGAACCGGCCTTCAACGCACCACCGCGTTCTACGCGCGCCCCAGATCTTTCTACAATTTACCTATTTAGTGGTTTTTGATAACGGTCAGCAAGTTTCTAATTAAAAGCATAAGTTTATTTTTACAAATTAAAAAGTTAGTTAAGAATTTTTTTCTTAATTATCCGACTTACGTTGCCGATTATACTTTATTTCAGCTTATGATGTACCGCAGGAAAGGCTACAAGCGCGAGCACCTTGCTCTGGGGCACATCTCGGCGGCACAAGCTCTCGTGCATTAAAGGCAGCTGCCGACGCTATGAGCTCGCGCTTCTAGCCTTCGCTGCGGTACAACATAAGGTGAAACGGAGTATAGTAACACCGAGGGATCTGTGGCCGGGACCGCCTTCGATAGCTCGGAGAAGAAGAAGACGCCGTTTCGAACGGCAGGAGTTTTCATGCTCTCCACAAAAAGTTCAAAATCGGCCTCTGGCCGAGTTATTTCCTTCTACGTCTGAGTCTGCTTCTGTCAACAGTATGGACACCTACCGTATTCTGATGCCCCGTTTACCTTCAGGTAACGTCGTACTTAATTCGCTCTTCCTTCATGCGGACATGTCTGCCCGACCATATCGTGCCCCGGACTTCAGGGATGCCATTTTCCCCCTCGTCAACCCAGATGACATAATTAGTCTCGGGCAATACCAGATGTCCCACGTCTGGATGATAACGTGCGCGAATGCCCTTACAAAGGCCAAGTTGGCCGCAAGTAAAGAGCTCACCGTCAAAGGCCGGAAATGCCTTGTGATCGACCCTGAAACCAAGGATGTGAAGCTAAAGCTGCTGTGGTTACCGAGTCACATCGAAGACCGCAGGATAGTTGAAGCACTAGAGCCGTTCGGAAAAGTGATCTCAATCGAACGTGAGAAGTGGAGGGTTCCAGGAATGGAGAATTTGCAGACCATGAACAGAGAAGTGACACTGGCGCTGGCGGAAGGTGTGACATCTTCCCAAATTCCATACCTGTTGATGGTCTTCGGATGCCAGTGCCTCGTGCTTGTACCCGGTCGACCCCCGCTCTGTCTAAGGTGCAACAGGGTCGGGCACATCCGCCGGTATTGTCGGATACCACGATGCTCTCAGTGCCGACGCTTCGGGCATACCGTAGAAGACTGCGTGCTCACCTATGCAGACAGACTGCGTCAAGGAACGGTCCAAGGTGAAGAACCGTCGACGGAAAACCTCATGGACGTCAGTGAGGTCGTCGAACCTACAGGCGACATTTCTTCTCCCGTTAACTATGAAGGAAACCTCACCCCTGCACAGCCACCATCTGAGGCCGAGGCACGACTCCAAGAGCCAGCTACACAAGAAGTGAACACAACAGTCCCTGTGGTGATAGTGTGCTCGGGATCTTCCACGACGAGGGAAGCATCAGAGGACTTTCCACCTCTTACTCTCAACTCGACGCAAGAGAAGAACCTTGAAGAGACAACGTCTTCCAAAGAAGACGGTCAGGGAACCACAACTGGGACTAGCATGATCCATGAAGACCCACGCAAGGACGAAATGCCAGGTGACGGCTTAGCCCCGCAGTCAAAGCTTTTAGATCACAAACAGGCAGCCAAACGACACAAACCGTACGAGAAACATAAAACAGGCTCTGCACCTGCCGGGGAAAATTCCCCAACCCACAATCCCCAAACATAAAGTGTCATGCGTAGCGCCCTTCCACTTCGTGTGGCCACCTTAAACGTTCGAGGTTTAAAATCTAGAAGGAAGCAACATCAACTCCTTCAGCTCTTACGTAACCAACAGATAGACATCCTCGCAGTACAGGAAACCAAGATTTCAACAGAGCAAGAAACCGAAATTGCATTGAAACCGTTCATGAGTGATTTCGAAATTTGCGTAAGTCATGCGTGCGGTACTTCAGCGGGATGTTTTCTGTTTCTGAAGAAAGTCAGAGCTTTTTCGTCAATTTCCTTGACCATTGATGTGGAGGGGCGTTTTCTTTTGTGTGACCTAACGTATGACGACAATGATTGGAGGTTCGTATGTGTTTATGCCCCTAATGCAGTGTCGGCTAGGAATATTTTCTTTTCATTTGTATCTCATTATTTGACAACAGATAGAAATATTGTTCTTCTTGGCGACTTCAACTGTGTTTGCAGTAATAGAGATCGTTCGCAACCAACGTCCAGAAATGATTCGAGCGCAACCAAACTAGAATCATTAATAATTGAGCAAAACCTAATAGACATTGGTGATGTCAAATATGGAGATCTACATTACACACACTTTCAAAACTCATCACATGCTCGCCTTGACAGGATTTATGTGAGCGGTGAATTGTCCGCTCAAATCAGTGACTATAATGTGAAACCAATATTCTTCTCTGACCACTGCCTGGTATCAATTTGCATCGGTGAAAAGAAGCGATCATCCTTTCGCCCCGAATGGGGCTTGTGGAAATTTAACGTAACTCTCCTTTCTGAAAAGGTGTTCACTGAACGCATTTCTTGTCTGTTGTCAGATGTTTTGCGCCTCCCTACACTGACCGTTTTTGCGAAGTGGGATATGTTTAAACAGAACGTCAAGAATTGGGCCATTGAGTATTCGAGTATCCTGGCGTTCGAGCGGAAGAATGACCGAAGGAAATTATTCAACAACCTGGCAACCTTATACGAACTTGAATCTTTTAGCCCTGGAACATACACAGAGGAAATTAACATAACCAAAGCACAGTTACAGCGATATGATGCAGACAAGTATAGAGGAGCTGTTGTTCGTTCACGAACAGAACGGTTTACGCTCAATGAACCCCTAACACGTCGATCGCTAAATGATGAGAGAAGATACGCCCTGTCAAAACAAATTCTAGCAATTGATAACGAAGGCACCACTGTGTACGATACACCTGAGATTTTAAAAGTCTTCCAAGACCACTACACGAACCTTTTTGGCAAGGTGATACCAGATGGGGATACAAAAGGTGTGAAGGAATTACTGTCCAACTTACCAGTCCTTTCAGAAGAAGAAAAAACTTTGATAGATGGAGCGTTAACCGTTGAAGAAGTCCGATATGCCATAAACTCACTTCCCATGAATAAGACACCTGGTCCCGACGGACTCAGCGCAGAATTCTATAAGAAATTTACTGACCTATTAGCTCCTGTGCTGCTAGATGTCTTCCACGTAGGATACCAAGAAAAAATACTTCCACCCACTTTCTATCAAGGTCATACGGTCTTAATACCTAAAAGTACAGACGAAGAAGTGCTGAAAAAGACTGGGAGCTACAGACCAATATCCTTGTGTAATGTAGACTACAAGATTTTTGCAAAAATACTCACAGAAAGACTTCACATGGTAACTCATTCTCTAATTGGAGAACACCAGACGTGCGGAATCAGAGAAAGAACAATTCAAACCAACGTACACGTCGCCAGATCAGTTCTGGAGTGCGCGACAGATAGTTACGATCAAGTTGCATTGGTACAAATTGATCTTTCAAAAGCCTTTGATCGGGTCAGTCACTCTTTTTTGTTCCAAATCCTTTCCCATGTCAATATTGGAGACACTGTCCTTTCAGGCGTTCAGTTATGCTACAGAAATTGCTCTACCAAAATCATTGTTAATAACACTCTTTCAGCCCCAATCGCTGTTAAATCTTCAGTGAGGCAAGGATGTCCTCTATCTCCTCTTCTGTTTGCTTTATATCTCGAACCATTGTGCCTTAGTATAATTAGAAACCTTAATGTTCGAGGGTACACCATCAATTCCACTGAGGTGAAGTTGTTGGCTTATGCCGATGACGTCGCATTTTTTTGCTCTGACAAGGAAAGTGTAGAAGAAGCACTCCGGGTAACGCATAATTTTTGTGCGTTGACAGGCGCATCTGTTAATAACGACAAGTCGAATGGATTTTGGTTGGGCATGTGGGGAACAACGCCATCCAAATTTGCAGGAATCCAATGGAATCAGCCAGAAATCAAATATCTTGGCGTACCACTCGATCAAACTAGAAATAGTGGGCCATACTGGATGTCAGTAGCAACAACTATCAAACGAAAAATTGACGCCTGGCGAGTACGAGATCTTTCCGTCTTCTCCAAGGCCGCAGTTTGCAATATTTTTCTCGCATCAAAACTTATGTACGTCCTGCAAGTACTACACTGTGCCCGCCCACGAATCCAAGCATTCCATCGTTTGTTTGCCACCTTCATTTGGAGTTCCTCTTGGGAACGGATGAGGCGGGATAACTTATTCCTACCTCTGGAGTCCGGAGGATTGGGCCTTGCTCATCTGTTTGTTCGCCAACTGGTCTCCAGGCTGTTTTTCTTTAGGAGTATGACACACCCGTTCCTACTCTCACTTGTCCAAACGAAGCTGGCATCACATTTGCCATTTATTATAGTTACAACTACGAACGTAAACCAGTACAGGCTTATGGGTTTTTGGAAAGAGGTTGTCGACGCATTGTTCTTTCTGAAAGCTCGGTTTTCGTTGGAATATTTATTTAGTGTTTCAAGAAAATGTTTGTCTCATGCGTTGGTTGAAGAATTTTTTCCTCTTCCAATTTATAGGTCAATGTTTAGTGACAGTCCAGGACAGGATGTTTTGAAACGCGTTAAAAAGATGTGTGTATCTCCCAGCGCAAAGACATTTTTCTTTAAATTGCATACCTCAACGCTACCTGTCAAGTGGTGGCTTCAGGAAAAGGGATTTTTTGTTCCACGGTCCATCAACTGTCGACTATGTAACAAGCCTGAGACCATCGAACATTGTTTCATTTACTGCAATGACGCAATCTTTTTTTGGGATGTTCTTCAACGAACGCTGAAAAAGGATATTGATTTTACGGAACATAGTATACGATTTCTTCCTGTCGAAACACACGAACTTGTGCCATACGATTTATTCATGCTACTAGGCCTGCATAGCCTGTGGAAGTGCCGCATGATAGACAGAAATGCTGAACCACCACGTACGACAAGATCTATCTTTATTGAAGAAGTTGCCAAAGTAAGGAGCGTATACGAGGCACGCCCATCGGTACCAGAATGGTTCAGTCTCTTTGACGCATGCCTAGGTCTACCACACTTTTAAACATACGTTAACACGTCAGTTTATCGCTTTCGAGTGAGCGGTATTATAAATTTCTGACCATGTTAGTACTCTAATTTGAAGCGCGAAGTTTGTTTTGTACTTCATGCCCGTCTGTGTAGTTTGTTACTTCGCGACTCGCATACCTTACATACGTACATGTAAGTAGCTTGAATGTGTCGTGCAACAAGGAGTGAGAACTGGGCATTGCGTGCCAATCGAGTCGACATGAAGTATTAATATGAAGTGATTGTGTATTGATTTGTTTTGATTGTGTTTTTCCATGCATTAAAGATATAAAAAAAGGGATCGGTGGCCGAGTGGGCTAAAGCGCACACCCAGCTCGACGCGCGTGGAGCGAAAGCTCGCGCTGCAGAACCCAGGGATCCTGGGTTCAAGCCCCACCCCTGCCCGTTTCGATCTGGATGAGCATCGTACCGGCGTGCGGTCGTGTATCACTACTGCGTGGTGCACGTTAAAGACCCCAGGCTAGCGGTTGTACTGCACTGGCTAAATTGCTCATCTACAGCGAGTGACTCGTCGCAACTTTAAATGGCTGACCAACTACACGCTGTATAAATATCCCCACAACCCAATTTTTTTATAGTACACTATATTTGTCACCCTGGACGTATAACTCCCCTGCACAAACCGCAGTAGTGTAGCTTTGACGGTTGTTTTCTAAACAAACCTGTAAACAACCCCCCTCCCCCCCACCCTCCACCGCTCCCTCCCCCTCAAAAAAAAAAAAAAGAACAGCAACAACAACAACAAGGATACACAAACAAAAAAATCCGCACCTACCCACTCCAAGAAATTACTGCTTATCTATGTCTCGCAGAGTAAATCGTATATCAGTGACTGACATCTACGGAGCGCGCCTATAGTAAATGACGAGGAGCAAAAGAAAAAAAAAACGGTTTCACTCGAGAACGTTATTTCCCCAAAGTCTTACCAAAGATTTAGATTTTAGCCCAACCTCTACTGAGAAATGTGCTCATTAAGTTTTAGTGATTAGCCCACCGCGTGTTCTTTGTAGAGGTACACATAAAAATAAGGGCATCGTCATTATTTTTCGTACATAATGGATCGTCGAGATTAGTTCTACGATTGATTGCAGAGCAATCAATCGCAGAACTAATCACTGCAACCTTACTGAAACCAGTCGTCAAATAACGACGTGATTTCTTTTTTCACGAATTTACTTTTATAGGTAACGTTTATGACCAGAATTATAACCAGCCACATATTGGAAAGCCTGTCAAATTGACGACAGAACAATAGAGCGCCCTATCGCCGGAAAAAGAGAGGAGAAGCGGTAGAACGGCGAACGCAATGGTAGCGCAGAGGGCGAACTCTCACCAGCGCCAGCGGACCTCGCGGTCTCTCCCCGAAACGCATTTGTACTTCTTTTTTCTCTTTCGCCTTTTCTCCTCTCACAAACGCAGTGGCGACGAGGCAACCGGGTGGTGGCACTTTTGGTACGACTACGACGCAGCATCGAAACTCCGAGCGGCCGGACGCGTACACATCGTGCAGCACAAAAACTACGCATGTTTTTGCTCTTTCCACGCTCGTTATTTCGCTCCTTGACAGGTTAGTTATCCTGGGTGCTGAGAAAACAAACAGCAGCGCTCCGAGCTGCGAGTAGGACGTGTTTCAGTGAGCTGTGAGTCAGCGGTGATGGAGGCGATCCATCTGCAAAACTTTTCAGGACGCTTTCAAGTCCGTGGGGTTTGACCATGCCGTATACGTTTTGTTCGCTTCGTCATTAGCTGTACAAACGCGAGTCGCCGGACGCTCTGGGCAGGAGATTCTTACCCACGGTCGTTGTTCCTTTTTGTCACACTCTGTAACACCTTGTCCCGACAAGTTGTTGCGCAGCGCCATATAGCAGAGCCCAAACCAAAGCCCAAGACAAAACGAAACAGCGGTATCACGGAAGCAGTACAAGAAACGGAAAGGATGCGGCGACCGTTGCACGGAGCAAGAGGAGAAGGATGTAGATCGACGCCAGATTTTTCCTTTCCAATAAAGCAAAACAAAACAGAAGTGTTTTCGGATTTGACCTTTCGCGCTGTGGTGGCGCCACCAAGAGATCCCGTCCAGGACTGTTTGGGTATCCTTTTTCTGTCGCCTCTGCTCTCCCTTTTTCCGTGACCGCTTTGCTTTGGGTTCTGACAGGCCTTTAAGTATAAAAAAGGTTATGCCAGAATATAACTTATATGGGTAGAAATTGCGGGAAAGGATGAGAGGAGAGCACGCTAGGGACGGCTCAATGCCGAGCACTATTTGGAAGGGTTGGCGGGCAAACGCGAAGTTAGCTGCCTTTGTCACTGTTCGAACACGTTCAAACAGCGGCTTCAGCCGTTCGCATTCAAACAGTGAGAAGAGACAAAGGCAGCGAGTGTTTTGCTTCTACCTACGTAAAGCCACTCGATCCTGGGAAGGTAGCGCCAAGGTACCCGTGCGGCCTCCATTTTGGTTGATGGAATGAGCATTTTCTTCTTGACCTCTCCATTCTTGGTGAGGCGATCCACATTGGCGGGGAAAAATTGCTCTATAAAGACATTTTCTGTATACCCAGACTTTGTTATCCAGATTCCGGTAAAACAGGTGCACATCTTTGCACTGCCACCACATAAAGCGTCGGTGCTTGGCGCTATTGAAAAATGATTGTTCTTTCTCGTAGAAACAGGCAGGAAAAACCTTATAGTAGCAAAGGGAGCACTGATTAATAAATTAGTTGCATACTCAGCGCAAAAAACAAACGAAAAAACACACGCTTATATGGGCGATGAACGCTTTCACTGGGATTACACACCATAGCGAATCTTGTTGCGACTGGTTTAGAGCGACCGCTTCGAAGCTTAGAAGAATTGGAAGGACCAAAATAGAGATCGCCATGGCAATACAGACCGAACCGCCAAAATCCTTGCGAGGTTTTGGGCGTCTGTATGTTAGTACCTGTGTGTGTAGCAGGCAGAGAAGACAATGGAGATCTTTTCCCAGGATATACTGATTTTACGCCTACCCACTAACCATTCCAACCAGAGCTCGATACACTGCCGTCCCCGCACTCTCACATACCCTCCTGTTTCTTGGTTTTCGCTCGTATTTAAATGTCGTCCACGTGCTGTCTGTACGCGACGCGCATCGTTGTCATTCTCTGTGGGTCCTGGCACGCGTCTCAGCCAAATTGCTACAGTCTGACTAGACCGAAAATGGTGTCTGAGATATGGCAATGAGCACGACGCAAACATGCGGATAATCCGGCAGAGTCACATATCTCCCACTATTCTAGTGCTTCCCTCGTAGATAGCAGTAATATTTCTTTTAATGCTATAAGGAAATAGATTAGTTTTTTTAAAGATAAGTATAAATAAAGTGTATGCGGCGTAACGACGTTAATGATACGGAGCAACTGTTTTACATATGTGTAAACTCTAGTGTAAACCAAGCGTCCTTCTAAAAGAACGCCATTTTTGCAAAGTCGCAGATTTAGAAAACAACACACTAAAGGTGGGTCAGAAAGAAATACATGCGGCATTATACCGCATTGCGACATCAGATCAACAATAGTACTTATTAATACATTTGGTCCTCATCTGAGCTAATATTCTTGAGCAGTAATATGCCTCATTCCGAATATATTATTCATAATTTTCAAACTTCGTCCCAGACATTTTGGAAACTATTTTACTCCACCGAGCAAGAAGCAGACTTGCAAGTAGACTTATACACATATGCTTAAGTCAATATGAAGCACACGCAATTTAAAAACAAAATACAACGTAAGGATTGTCGCTTTAGGTCTCCAGACCAGGAAACAACTTTACAGCTGGCCAAAAACAGGGTTCGCTGGATTCGAGTCAAAACGACAGCTGCCTCTGTCGTTCTCTGTAAGTGACTGCTCGCTGCGACTACTTGGTGTATAAATTTCCTTTTCTTTTCTACCACAGGTTGGCTGCTATGTTTTGAATATGCAAACAATCCCTTATTTTTCTTTCGCGTCTTCGCCCATTTCATTGCATGAGCTTTTAGAGGTTGTGCTTAATACAATTGCCTTTTGTATTTGTGTTTACACATTAAGTTTACATCAGTTTATGTAAAAGACACTAAACAAACACAACTAAATGTGTGTTTTTTTGTTTTTGCTTTTCGACAAATTTTATTGGTGTGCAGCACACATCGGCAGCACAGTCGTTCCCTTAGTCGAAGACGTGCCACAATGCTTGAAGGACCTCTTAGGAGCTTAGCTAATTTTAGAGCGATATCACAAAAATAGAGCGTTTCCAATACCTCAAAATGTTTCGACACTGTCGGCGTACGCGATATTGCGGGTCCCTGAACACAAACCCGTTCAAGCAGCAGCGGCGCTTTAATCTCTTGCGGGATCAGCGTGCACTGAACCCAAGGAAGGCACTCTGCAATTTTGCAATGCAAAGTGCGTGAGGTGGCGCACCTCAATATGAGTTTCAACCATCTTTCTCCGGCGATATTTTTTATGTAAAGTTGAATAACGCGCATGCCCAATCATATATGTCGATGTTACAAGCGAAGAAGAAAAAACAACACAACGTTGAAGCTACGAATCAGAGGTATCAAAGCTTTAAAATATATGAATAATTCTATTTATTTGCTCGACTTCAGAGTTTTCACCACAATAACAAAACCTGCGGAAAACCAGTTTAGGGGCTTTTACAACGCGGTAGATATTGCAAAAACAACGGGACTTGCTATAATGTAAACAAAAAGAGAAAGATGCGACGCGGACAGGATCATATTTATATGCTGATATCTCATATTTATACGGGGAAGCTGTTTCTCGCTTAAATGAACAATCTCATACACATATATACGACGAAAACAAAAGCGACGAACAATTAAAGAGACGAAACTATTAGCTCGGATTTTCTCACAATCCCGGAGAAAACTGGCTCGTATAAGAAACATCGTTGGGCTCCTTTGTTTCTTTTTTTGGTTCCTGCTCGATCCATATACCACCTCCACTTTGGACGCTACCGACGCGGACTTGATGAAGCAAGCTGCCTCTTGATTCCCTTGGTTTTTCCACGGCTTGTTTCGAACGCGAGTGTCGTACATTTCCGGGATTTCAGCGCCCGGCTGAGAACGCAGTTCCCGCCGTGGCAGCGGAAATAACCGGCACGTATATTGACTCACTTGGAATTCCTTGGTAACCGGATCCATGTCGAGGATGGAGTAGTCGGCGTCTCGGTCCCCGTTCTCGTTGATCCTCACCGTGCCCGTGATTCCTGCGTCGATTTTTTTTTTATTTTATTTTGCTGATTGCTTTCTTTTCGAGTGCAATAGGCTTCAGCTCTATTACAAGGAAGGCTGCCGGGGAACTCGGAAAGGAAAAGCTCAGAGGAAATTTTTCTTAGAATCGGAATTTCGCGCTTCCGCGAGTTGAGCAATCTTTTCCTATCTTAAAACAAAAAAAAAAACATTTTTTTTAACTTATTTAAATCTCAAACATTAACTGGCTAAAAATTTTATGGATAACGTTGTTAGCTTTGGTTGAATAAAGCAGCTTAAAAAAGGCAAAAAGGTGCGGGTTTCGACCAACGTTAGGTATGCAGTAAAGTATATTTAATAATTAAACCACAGTTATAATTAATACTGGAGTACCTCCAGTATTAATTATAACTGTGGTTTAATTATTAAATATACTTTACTGCATACCTAACGTTGGCCGAAACCCGCACCTATTTGCCTTTTTTAAGCTGCTTTATTACGAAGTGGCATGACAATAAAGGGCAAAAGTGGCACTAAGATTTTTTTTGTATTAGGGTTTATTAGTTTAATATGATATCCGCATTTCAAGAAGCAGAATCCTTTGTTTCAAAATTTGCTTTTTGTCTTGCAGTTTCGTACATGAAAGGCCCGAGTGGCCAAGGTAGAGACAAAATTGACTTTCTTTTGACCGAGTCTGGGTGTGATGGCCCTAAATCGCCAAAGGAGTGCCGGAAGTAGGCTTCACTTCTAGTTGCTGGGTTTTCAAGTGGCAACTTGAGGTCTAAATTGCCAAACACGTGACAGATTTAGGCTTCACTATATGTTCTTCGATTCAAACGTGGCAACTTTGGACTATGTCTGGCCCTTTGGCAATTATGTGACGAGCCACAGAAAAGACACATGAAACGCCAAGAAAAATACTCTGGCATGCACTAACTATAGCGCCTCAGAGGAAAACCTAGGGTTGTCTCGCTTGTGCCAAGTTGGGCGTTTTTACGGTAGAGCTGTTAAGGGCTAGTTTCCCCAGTATCGTGTCCGTCAGCAAACAAATTATGACACAAAACTCTGGGCAGCTACCGCCATTTATGAACAACGGCGGCAACTAGACAGCCGGCTTGCCGGTTGTCTGGCTACCGCCATCGCTTATAGATGGCGGCAACCGTTCCAGCCTTTCCACTCTGGCTTTCCGACTTGCTGCCGGCCATTACTTCATTCCCACCATAGAACAGCTTCACAGCTCTTCGTTATACACCAGAGTGGAAAGTCTGAAAGTTTATTCCCGACGGGCTACCAGAGATATGTTCTTCACAAATGTACCCTGGTTTCGCAGTAATGTGATAATTTATTTTTCAAGAACCTTGTTTTAATTGCTACGAGGGTATTTCCCTGAGCAAAACATGTCGGAGGAACTTTTCGTCAACTTGCATACTTTCCTCGGGGATACAAATCTTGCATTCTCGCAATGCCTAATAATAACGTGATGTTATAACGTTATGAATTTGTCGTGTTTTCGGGACATCCGATAGAGTCTCGATTTTACTCTTGTTTCTCAACATCCGGCTCCGGTATGCTGACTTTAACGCAAAATAACTGGTCGGCCATAACACGCGCTTCCAAACACTACTTCACCTCGAGGTATTCCCTCAAAAACCATTTTAATAACACCAAGACTATTTTAAACATAAATCTAACCAATTCAGTTTAAGTCCCAATCGGGACTCGTGTCTCCCAGTCCTTTAAATTCAAGCATGAAATTTAAAATATGTGCCGTGGTTCTAAATAAACATATAAATATTTATACATGGCTTCCCGTCAATTCTGCCCACCATGACTCGGGTCGAAGATCCCTTCCAGTTCAAGTATTGTTTGCATTCTTTAAAAAGCGAGGAAAAAAACGGTTTTGCGATGCTTGGTGCGTTTAGTAATTACATCGGAATTTTGTTGCGTTTTCCGCGTCCATGGTCTCGGACGATACCGCGATCGTGGGGCGTAATAAGAGGCTGTCAGGCGCGTCAATTTTGCGACCGTTACTACGAATCATCGTTTTATTTTTAGACAGTGCCCCATGACGTTCAAAACCAAGGATGCACAGCACCCAGCTCCTTTGGCGAGCGACGATACTTCATCGAACAAACACGTCATATTTTGTGCAAAAGAATTTTGATTGGTAGATTGCAAATTTTCAAAATTCAGTGAAGTCGAAAAATATAAAATGTTTATTTTTAAGCCAGACGTTCTGCCGGCTCAATTTCTAGATTTTATATTTTTGACACACATACCAACCAACTTGCTATAGAACATGTTATGTTTCAACTGTAGGCTTATAACTTAATTGTTTTTACTCACTCGCTCTAATTATTCAGATCAATTTTCGCGTGCGTGTACGTTTTAAGTAGGAGGTCTATGTGGCATCCTTGAACAGTATGTGCCAGCTTTGGACTAACATACCAACAAAGGCAAAATTAAATTTTGGGAGATTACGTGCCAAAAGAACAAACATCTGCCACGCCCTAACAGTGAACTGAGGATTGGGCTCTTATAACATGCAACTAAAATTTGTTACACAGCGCCTTCTCTGAATAGACCATTTGCTGTCTTACCCAAGCATCAAGGAGAATGCAGGGATTGGTGTTCCACGCGCCACATGCGCACGCCTTCCCCGTATAAAATATTCGAAGTAAATAACCAAAATAAAGCGTTGACGAACGCGCGTGCAAGATACAATTTGTTTTAGGTTTTTGCTTTGGAGAATTTACTACTGCTGAGGCCGACACGTGAGGCGCGTGGAACACCAATCCCTGCATTCCCCTTGATGCTTGGGTAATATAGCAATAGGTCTATAGGTCTATTGA
Organism: Ixodes ricinus; assembly: GCA_037355805.1. Lineage (NCBI taxonomy): Eukaryota > Metazoa > Arthropoda > Arachnida > Ixodida > Ixodidae > Ixodes > Ixodes ricinus. Next base: position 30,231 of record JAZHYW010000607.1, on the reverse strand, counting down.
GCCGCTTTAACTTTTCGGGCACCTAAGCTGGAAATCAAACTCACCGACGTGGGATCCGCAAGTCGACATTCTATTTCATAAATCCACGCGCGTCGGCGAGCCAGCGCGTGCGTGGTTGAGTGGTTAGCGCGCTTGACTTTCGCGCGGGGGCCCAGGGTTCAATTTCTGGGTGTTCCGCGTTTTTTATTTATTGTTTCAGATTAATATTCTGGTAAATTCGAGAACCCTGTTGCTTGTTCGAGGTTCGAATGCTCTAGTCACCGAACCTTCTACGCCAAATATCCCAGAAACCCACGCGGGTACATAAGGGACAGCACATGGCGAGCCGGAGTCAGTCTCGCCCCAGCGTTCGATCCTGCTGTTACACCGACTTCGACGCCCGCGACGCTCCGTTGTTATCTTGTGTTCACTTCTTGTTTTTGGCACAAGTTCGCTCCATTAAACGTTTCAGTTACCTCAGTTATTATTTGTTTCGTCACCTCTTCATTTGTGACCATAGTCACCAAGGCTTTTTTTTTTAGGGGCGAAACTCCTTGGGGGCTAGCTATGTCCGTAGGTGTCCGCAGCTCCGGCGTCCGGGGCTCGTGCTCCTGCTCGTGAGCTCAGGTGCTCACATGCTCGTGTAAAGCAAAAAATGAAAAGATGAAAAAAATATGAAAAAAAAATGATGGAAAAAAATCTGTTTGCGCTGTCGACAGGATTTGAACTTGTGCGATGAGACCCCAATGGATTTCTAATCCATTGCCTTAACCACTCGACCACAACTGCGGGACAAGTAGGGGCTCTGAGATGTGGTAGTAACTCAAGAGCTGGGGGATGTCATTTATGAAACGTTGCATGCAGCCGCTCAACGTCTATACAGGAGAGGGCGCTGCGGTCAAATACGTATATAATCGCGTTAAACTTTGCATGCATTGGCTGAACGTTTATAGACGAGAGGGCGCTGCGGTCAAATGCTCAAAGGCGTATATAACCACGTTCTATACACCAACTCATGTTTACGAACAAACCGGAGCGCCCCTACCGGACGCCACCGGCGCCGCGCATGCGCGGTGGACGGTGGGCAAAAAGCTCGCCGTCGCCCATAAACAAACCATTGAATTGCGTTGTTGTCGGCGTCGGTGGGAGTCCCCGTGCTCTTTTTCGCGTTGGAATTGTTTATTCTACGTCCTCCTAACAATCTATGACTACTTGAGCGGCTTCAGCAAAATTAATGAGGCAAAACTTTGCGTGAATAATGTGACGAGCGGCGATTCATTTCACGTGGACGCCGCAGAATGGGCGCTAATGCCTGACTCCCACGATGAGATTCTGCTCGCTATTTTCAGTCGCGACGTCGCCCAGGCTGCAAAAGCGTGGACCGTAGCCGAAACGGCGGACGTCGATACTGAAAACCGCAAATAGAATCGGGCATTACAAGTCGCTGATGCCTACTGGTAACAATGAACAACAACTTCTTCTATCTTTTGTTTACACTTAGCCTACTTACCCCAACCAACCTTCAAAAGTGTTTTGAAGCCTGCACTTAGTTCTTATCGCAATTACCGGGTCAACGTTTGGTTTACGGGCCGCTGTCGTTTGAACGAGTTGACGACAAAAAGCAGACAAGTTTGAAAGAGCAGACGACAGTACGAACGCATGCGCAATGAAGTGCGGGCAAGAAGCACCGCGTCCCGCGTCAACAAACCATTGGAGTGTCACGTTGTCGGCGTCTCTGTGAGACTGCATACTCTTTTTCGCGTTGGAATTGTCGATTTTACGTCCTCATAGCAATGTCTTACCACTTCAATCGCCTCAGCGAATTTATCAAGGCTCGTTACGCCGCTAAACGTTGCGTAAATAATTTGACGTGCGGCGATTCATTCGCATGAACGCCGCAGAATGGACGCCAAAACCATGATGAGATTCTTCTAGCTATTTTCGGTCGCGACGTCGCTTGTGTTGCTAAAGTGTAGAAGGTAGCGGCGATGATCGACGTCGATACTGAAAATCGGAAGCGGGAACTGACCAAGCGTAACGAGTCGGTGATGGCCACTGGTACCCATGATCAACATCTTGTATCTACTGTTTGCACCGAGCCTACTTAAGTTTTTTGAGGCCTGCAATTACTTCTTATTGCAATCACCGGGTCAAAGTTTGGTCTACGGGCCGCTTTTGTTTGAACGAGCAGACGACAAAAAGCAGACAAGTCTGAACGAGCAGAGGAAAGTTCGAACGATCAGGCGGCCGTGTGAATTTGAAGACGCACTGAACCCATGGGTGGTCCGAACAACTTGGCGGTTTCTCTCGTTCATGTTGAGACAAAACACATACATCTGGCGACCACAAAGTGTTGCCCGCACAAGCAATCGTAGTTCGACAGCGTCTGGTTTGCCCTTTTCACGGCTACTATCCACGTTCCCGGACGAATGGACGTGGAAGAAACACATGAAAACTGATCTTCAAACCTTTCCAGACTCTCTTGGTACAGCCCCCGTCGCAGCATTTTGACGAGAAGGCAGGTTTTCTGTCTGGTTACTTTCAAAAGATCACAGGAATGCATGTCTCGCACGGCGACTTCTGCCCACCGCCCCAGACCGGAAGTGCGCCCGACGCGCCACCACCGCGGCGTGTCGTAGGAGAGTTGAGTTCGTGTATACCACACATTCTCTTTCTGACATGGATGAAAACGAACGAAAGTCTCCGCATGCTGCGGCTCAGCGTCTACGCAGAGAAGCACCACCAGAGCTTCGCCCCAATCAACGTCATTCATCACGTGGAGATGCGGTCAATTCTTTTTAGCCTCTAAGTTAGGCCGCGTCTGCTCATGAAAATTTTGAAGCGTGTCGTGAAACCGTTGATACTATTATTTCAATTTCTTACTCGCCCACGTCGTCATGTAGAACGTAACATGTTCCTGGAAGGTTGTGTAGATCTGCCATAAGAGTGCAGTTATAAGAAATAGTCATGAATAGTACGTCTTAGGTGTTTTGTGTGATCAGCCACAACTCGTACGCCACACTAGCTTTCTTACCTTAGTACAAGGGCTCTAAAAACTAAAATATATTTTTCCCTGTCAGTCTTAAACTGTCTCCACTTGAAAGTTAAGCGTTCGTCGTTGATTAAAAATACTATTCACGAGGTTTTCAAGATAGGTAGACGCTGCCAAAATCCTGAGATCTCCAATCTTTGTCGAAACCCCACCGCTTAGATTTTTCTGGTACGAGCCGCGTAATCCTTCATACTGCTTCGGCTATTCGCAACTCCAATGCCCTACATATGGCGGGGCTGTAGTTCCAAGATGGCGGACAAGTCTGGGACATATTTTCGTGTGCCCATTCGGCGTTCGTTGATGTTGGTTAGAGTGCCTGAATTAATATACTTTGTTAGAAATAATAAGTAGCTATGGGACGAGAAAATCACAGGCGACAGTAATATTGACCTGCGTGCGAAACGCTAACACACTGATTCTCTAAACATTGCTGGAAGCCCAAATAACTTGCAAAACCCTGCGCAGGGCGAACGCGTCTTAGGCATCGGCTACGTAATTCTGTGTGACACAAAACTGGAAAACTATAAACATATCGTGGTGTTTGCCCTGAACCTGGCCACCAATGCCGTCAACCATAAACCACATAACCTGGTCGTCAAGCTCTGGTAGAGCAGTGTTCCCAGTGTTCATGCTTGTGTGTCAGAGGCTCACTGCTTACTGCCCACCGTCGCGGTTTTTGCGGCATTGCAACTTGTAAGTAATCTGCGCCATGGCTAATGATAACACTATCGGTGTGTTTGTGGGCGATATGTTGCTTTGTCGAATAGAAATATTCCGATATATTACATCTGTGTACCGTGTAACCCCATCGTCACAATTTGCCTTTAAAAAAACTGCCCGTTCAAAGGACTAGTCACGAATATGTATAAAAGCGACGCTAAAATATTTGTTCATATTTTTATTTGTAATTGCCCTTCAGCAAAAAACCGCGTAGTCTGTTTTTGGTGAAGTGCTTAGAGCAAATATTTAAATTTCTTGTTCCATAGGCGCTGGACAGGGTTCCAGAGTCGCAACACCATCGGGTGATCATCAACGCCACCGTGGCCAATTGAGGCAACACTGGGACGGCTAAAATCGGCAGCACCGCCGGCGTACCCTCGCGAGATTACGTAATTACGAACTACGAGCGTAGTGCTGTCGCGCACTACACTACCGACAGTTTTAAAAATGTATGAAACGTTAAATATATTAATGAGTATGCGCGCATAGTTGTGTGGTTCTAGTATTAGGGGCTTTTGGTAGGTGCCTTCCTCAATAGGTTGAGGTAACCCGAAACGGGAAGAAGCAGATCAAATTTTGAACGTCCTGATATTACGGCCAATGTTAAGTGAAAGCAAGTAGAAAACAGAAAGTTTAAATTTTTAGTTTTTTTTTTGTAACCCACAATATTACAAAAGGGAAGATTTCCTCAAGCATCCCACATCTACAAAAACGGAAATAAAGGCGTCCCCCCTCCCCTCCCTCACCCTTACCTACCCTTTCTTTTCCAAGTGGATTCTTCTCACATGAATAGCTAACCTAATTTCTGGGATCAGCTTGTTTCCCGTCCCCTCGTCGTCGTGTTGAAGACGATTTGTGGTGTCCGAAGAATGTGTTCTTCGTGTAAGCTGGCTGTAGTTTGACCGGTGTCGTACGCTGTTGCTCGTCGCAAGCTGATCCTCTTTCTCGTCCATTAAGTATGATGGTGTCCTTTACATAGAACACAAATAAACGCCGCATGGGTAATTTTTTCTCGTGGGATAAGTATTTTTTTTTATTTCTTGAATAGAATGTTTTGTCGCATCGGGGACGAGGTTAGAACCGCTTGAAATAGAGCAACCATCTTGGGCAGATACGCGATCACGTTAAATACGCAACCGGCGAAGTGGAGTTCACTGCGGTGTTCGGTAACTACGATCAAACGTCTACAAAATGTCGTTCGATCAAGATTTGTCTGCGGAGCAGAGAGCAGAGAAAATGTCAAAGGAATGATCTAACTCTAGAGAGTCATCCCATCGAATCCTAAGACAACGCCGGGCATCTAGCGCATTATTTCCAAATATATAGTGAAATATCACATTGAGAAACTTACCTCAGGTCGGGCAATGTGAACGGAATGCTTATTTTGCCCGTTTGACGGCGTTTATTTATATCCGACAGCGTAGTATTCTCCACAGCCTCGACAGGTACCAGCGGAGCTTCACGCATGCTAAGCTTTCGAGGTGGCGATAGTCCGGTGTACAACAGTGCCTACTGCTTTGACGTTTGTTGTTCTGCGATATTTGATAGCAATCTATAGGATAAACGACCAAAAACGAACGAATCAACACCTTCAATATGGTGCGCGAACAGCCCCACGCGCAAGCAGGCTGGCGAAAAGGCTGTCCCAGTATTGCACATTTTTTAACTGGATGGCGCAACGTGTCACACCATACTCGATTGCCCTGATCGTATATTAACCGGAGACCCAGAACAATAAAAAAACTGTCGAAACAACAAACACAGTTTCTAGTTAATATTTTAAAAAAATGTGTGGCTTGCATGTTTAGACAATCTTGATGGAAGTACTCCTCCACGGGTGACTTGTCTCTAGGCTGTAGATGATAAATTTAGCCAGCGCACTTCGCCACTATCCTGAGCTTTTAACGTGCACCATGCAGTTGTGATTACATGAACGCGTTCCGGTAAAAAACTCATCCAGATCGAAACGGGCAGGGGATAGGAATCAAACCCAGGAATTATTTTAGCGCAAGCTTTCGCTCCATGGCCCGAGCTGAGACGCGTTAGCCCACTGGGCCACCCATCCCCCTCTAATTTATTAGAACAACGAACGCTCTGATATATACGCCAAGAACATCACCACAAAAAAAACACCTCTCCATTAGGTCATTGAAAGCCGGACACTTAGACAGATACGAGTGATACAAGCTGCCCCACTCCTTTCACACCAACCACCCACACTGTCGACTTCGTCTGAGGGCTGAACAGCCAAATGCGATAACACGCAACTCGACACAACCCTTACTATTCTTGGAAAACTCACAAAACAAGACCTTAAAAACACAAAAAAACGCGTATGTCCGGTCCCACAAAAGCGACAAACAGAAAAAAAAAACAGCGATCAGCTTCAAACCAGAATCTTACGCGATTTCACAGGCTTTGTAGAATAAAGAGAGGCTTTGCTCAAACACGAGCATCATGCATACGAGTATATCTTTGGCAGACTTTCAATCACTCACTCATGGTTACTTCACGAGCACCGAATGACTAAATGCCTGCCAAAGGTACCTTCGCGAGCATGCTGCATGTGTTTGAGGCTTGTAGCTGTCGTTTGTTTCTGTTTGTGGCTCTGCTGGGACTCGGGCATTAATATCAATATCCAATTCCAAGGACGGTATGCTTACACAATTTCCATGTGTTCAAAATACGCATGGACTCCATCAGAACTCTCCAAATATTTTCTTTACAGTCTACAACATGTTTGGCGATTTCCGAGTACCGAGCCTTATCTTCTGCTCCCATTTTATGTTCCAAGAGCCTTTCATTTAAAAGACGACCAGCTTGCCCAGCATATGACAACCCATACCGCAACGAAATCTCGTACATCACTTCTCCCTGACAAGTTAGATCTGGGTTTCTATGTTTTCCTGGAACCCCTGAAGACCACCCGAAAAGGGAGTTAACATTTCTAATTTGTAGTGAGCTTTGAAAACTAAGGTTTCACCGAACCTCTTTGCCACTGATATAAAGTTATGAGAGATTCCATGGAAGTAAGGCACACAGACAACATTCTTCACAAGTTTTTCCTCAAAAGCCGGACTAAACCTTCCCGACACCTTGAGCACAACTCTAACAATTACAACCTGGTGATGGCTCGCTTTCAAAAGATGCAACTTATGCAAATCAACTGCACCTCCAACCCAATGAATACATTACTTTTTATAAGCGTTATCCATCCGAGATGCAATTACACCCATCTTAACTATCTTCGAGTGACAGCTGTCAGCTGCCAACAAAGGCTTCGCCGATTCCTCGCCGTACCTCCAGAGGGCGGCGGAAAATAGCTTGCCGGTGAAAAGCTCACCGGAGAAAAGCTCACCGCAAAACCGGCAGGTACAAAGGAAAGCTCATCGGCCCTTGAGCGGATGCAGAGAAAAGCTTACCGATTTTTTAGCTTAGCGGATTGTGCGTCACACGTGACAATTTAACACAATTAGAATCTGTAACTTCATTAAAAATAATTGTCCTCTGTTTTGTAATATTCTTTAAGTTTATTATGCATATTTAGGAATTCCTCAGGAATTAGTAATGACCCATTCTGTCTATTAATGATGCCGCAAGTATAAAACCAGAACATGGGACACCCGTAAAAAGACAATTTATTGGCACCTTGACAGTGCTCCGTCGGTAGCTCAGTCAGATAAAGAAGTTTGTTCATTGCAAGCTAATATGAACAGCGGTGCGTGAACTGCCTGATAGATGAGTAGGTGTTTGTTGATATAAGTAGTGTCGGCTACGCTGTTTTCTTTCTGTTTTCTTTTTTTCACAAATCAAACATTAGTTGCGAGAACTACTTCGTCCTGTCCTGTTTGTTCTCTTCACCGTTTTCGTCGTTTGAGCTGTTTTCATCATGTATACGTTTACCAACTCGCCCAATCCGCTACCTTACAGAAGACTAGTTCTTATATAGGTCACGAGTAACAACGGTGACAGTGTGCAGCTCTCAAGGTCAGGGGTGGTTCACCCTAGAAGGGCACTTTCACACAAAGTCAATGTGTGGAAAAACCGGCATGAATGGCTTGAAAACATGAAAATCCGTGGAATATAGAAACCTCGATATCCTACTAACCGTTCTATTCTGTTTTCAAAGGTTAACAAGAGCTTCAAAAATAATTTCAGGCACCACGTTGTTGTGCATGCACTTTCGGACTTTCGGCATTTATAGTTTTGCTTTCTAGGTTTTAGGCAGACATTGTTAAGTTTTTGAACTTTTTTTCTGTTTTCGAAGTTCAGAAAGTTTTCAGTTAGGCTTTCGTTGCCAAAAGAGTAAACCACAAAAAAGAAAACGCTCGGCCGCTGTTATTAATATGGCAGCAATATACCCAATTAGCTTAACAAATATTACGAAAAAGTAAATTTTATATTTACAAGCTTGACGAATTTTAATGATAATAAATTGAAATTCTGACAACCTCCATGTGAAAAAAAATATAAAAAATTGGTGAGCTTTACTCCGCATCAACTCGATGGCCGGTGAGCTTTTCCGTGTGAAACAAGTGGTGTAAGTACTGAATTTTGTCCTGAAGGGTACTTTCCTCCGTGAACGTCAAATCCTGCACTTGCCTACTATGCACTTCTTAACCGTCTCTACCAACCCTTCCTCGAAAGCGCATATCAAGATGCCGTATACATTAAGACGGTCAATGGCAGACGGACAACGACAACGAGAGCTGCCGTTGTCCGCCGCAATACGGACGACATTTTGATTTGTGCTTTCGAGAAAGGGTTGGTAGGAACGGGTAAGTAGTGTATAGCAGATAAGTGCGAGGCTTCGATGCTCCCAGAGGAAATTACCCTTTAGGGCAAAATTCAGTACTTAGACCTTCTGTTGCACACGGAAAAGCGCCTGTGTTGGAGGTATGGCAAGGAATCGGTAATGTCTTTGTTGGCAGCTGACATATGTCACTCGAAGATAGCTAAGAGCAGTGTAATTGCGTCTGTGATGAATAACGCCTGTAAAAAGTAATGTACGCGTTGGGTTGGAGATACGGTTGAGTTGCAAAAGTTGCGTCTTTTGAAAGCGGGCCATCACCAAGATGTAATTGTTAGAGTTGTGCTCAGGGTGTTGGGAAGGTTTAGTTCGGCTCCGGCGGAAAAACCGGTTGTGAAGAATTTTGTCTGTGTGCCTTACTACCATGAAATCTCTCACAACTTTAAATTTGTGGCAAAGAGGTTCGGCGTAAATTTAGTTTTCAAAGCTCAACACAAATTAGAAAGGTTAGGCCTCTTTTCGGTTGGTCTGCATGGGTGCCAGATGAAAACATAGAAACCCAAATGTAACTTGACCGGTAAGAGTGGTGTACGGCATTCCGTTTGGATTTGGGGGCCCTATGTTGGGCAAACTGGTCGTTGTTTAAGTAAAAGACTCTTGGAACATAATAGGGCAGCAGAAGATAAGGCTCAGTACTCGGAAATCACTAAACATGTTGTAGGCTGTAATGACATTTCGGACAGAGGGGGGTGGGGGGATACCCGGGTTATGCACAAAGAGAAAGAAAATAGTAGGTGAGTTCTGAGAGAGACCATGCGTATTTTCGACATCTGGGAACTGTGTAAGCACACCGTCCTTCGCGTTGAATAGTAATGTGAAGCGGTTTTTTGTGTCTTTTAAGCACACTAAAGAAATGCCTGCGCGTCTGCTTACCGCGCAAAACGCTCAAAGAGCCAATCATTGCGACCTTGGAAATCAGCTCAGCGAATGACGAGGCGGAACATCTATTTATACCTTAAAATTAAGTCTGCGCTCTGGCATTTCGCTATGCAAGCATGACGCTTTACATTGCAGAATGCCACAGCACAGACTTCATTTTTAAGTCTAAACGGATGTTCCGCCTCATCATTCGCTGAGCTGATTTCATAGATCGCAATGATTGGCTCTTTGAGCGTTTTGCGGGTAAGTAGACGCGCAGGAATTCCCTAGAGTGTAGGCACGTAGCCAGGATTTAGGTTCACGGGGCGGGAAGGGGGGGGGCGCCCATGACATAATGCTGTAGGAGGGGGAGAGGAGTCCCCAGTAAAATGAAGGTTAAGGGGGGGGGGCCATTGACCCCCTGGATACGTGCCTGTTTTGAGGTCTTGTTTTGTGGGTTTTCCAAGAATAGTAAGGGTTGTGCTTGAGTTGCCTTTTATCGCATGTGGCTGGTCAGCCCTCAAACGGGGTCGTCAGTGTGGTTGGTTGGTTTGAAAGGAGGGAGGCAGCTTGAATCACTCATAATCTGTCTGGGTATCCCGCTTGCCGTAACCTAGTGGAGAGGTGGTGTTTCTTTTTTTTTGGCGGAGAGGGTCTTGACGTATATATAAGAGCATTCGTTGTTAACATAAACCATACTTCGTTTCAGCTTAGATCTGAGCGCTGCAGATGTTATGAGCCGAAGAGCCAAGCAAGCCGCTAACGAGGCACAACGTCATGGCGTGCTCTCTGTAGTTAATAGAGCCAGCCGGTATTCGCCGTCCCGGTGCATACTCTTCCGCCGGCTTGTCCTATCAAGCGCAGAAAGCACGCCATGACATAGCGCTTTTTTGCGCTGTTTGATTGGCCCTCCGTCTCATAACATCGGCCGCGCTCGAACCTAAGCTGAAACGAAGTATAGAGGGGAATCGGTGGCCGAGTAGGCTAGCGCGTCTCAGAGCTCGGAGAGTGGAACAAACCTTACGCTGCAGAACCTCCTGGGTTTGATCCCCACCCCCTGTCTGTTTTGATCTGGATGCGTTTCGTACTGGCACACGTTCGTGTAATCACTTTTGCATGGTATACGTTAAAGACCCCAGGTTCGAGGTTGTACTGCGCTGGCTAAATTGCTTATCTCCAGTTTAGACACAAGTCACCCGTGGAGGCGTACTAGCATCAATAATGTCTAAGTATACAAGCAACACAATTGTTTTTAAATACAAACTAGAAGCTGTGTTTGAGACTCGATTTTTTACCATTTGTTTTTATCGGCCCGTGCCTCCGGTTACTATGAATGTTCGTCACCAGCTCGCGTGTGTATTTACCCCCTTTTCAACGTCTCTTGCCACGGCTAAATTTCCTCGCGGAAAACGCGAGGCCATTCTTGACGTCTATCGCTCGACACAGCTTTGTGCGGTCAGCTGTATTTTCATTAAGGAAAAAGAAGAACTTTTCGAAGATCGTATGAAAGAAATTTACGCTGCTTGCGGGAGCTGAGCTCGTACCGTCACGATGAGCACGCATTGAGCTCGTTCTCGGATTTCATAGCGCATGATCTACGAAAAATTTGCAATGAAATGAGACATTCCGGTTTCCTCGTGCAACGGTGTTGTAGAACCAAACGCAATGATTTTGTTTTTGGCGCATTTCCTGTTAAATCTGCACAATGTAGGAACACGCCGACCTGAACAATGCGGTACCACGCCCGACAGTTCCCGCAGCCGTCCACGCCCCTCTGATTCGCTGTTCGTCTGCGAGAGGGCGAGCGCCCGGCTGGAGTTGCGAATAGTCAACGAACGAACGGTTTTCTACAACCACGCTGCAACAGGCGTAGCGTTGAGTTTTCGCTTGGCAAGCTGTCACGCTCACAGCGTTGACGCGTAGTTGAGGAAGCGACGTGTCCTAATGCACGTTCATGATCTCCCGCTCGTAAAATATATAAACTAATCTGGAAGGTGTTTTGTTTCGATGAATTTTTCCCATTTAAACGAGTTTCCAATGCCTGTCATCTATGGCCGCGTACATCTTGAGAAGGATAAGGTCCCGCTATACTGAAAGGCAGCGACATCTTTTCATAGACGGGTAAATTACTTCCAAAATGTAATTTAATTACAATTACAATTACTTTGCTCCAAAAGAAGTTTAACTACAACTACAGTTACTATTACGTACGTGTAAAGTAATTCATTACAAATACAAATTACTCTTAAAAAGCTAAGTAATCACTTCACAATTACTCTTTTCTGAGAGCGACCCGACTTGGGCCATTTAACTTTAAACGAGTTGTTTGGAATACTCCGCATTTGTTCATTCCTTGCCTCAATGTTTGAGGAGGCTTAATCATTGCTGCACAAATGTCACGTATTGAACGGTTTTTTTGCGAATTGTGTAAATTATGATAGAACTTGACAGTTTGGGGTAACGAAGTCGTACGTTTTCATAGTTTTAATAATTTTTTAATAAATTAGTTCATATACTCGAACACGCCTGATCGCTAAACTAAACTCGTTGACACGCTTTTGTTAGCCAGGCAAGAAAAAAAAAACGACAATTGCACTTCGTTTTAGCTTGGGTCCAGACGCAGACGAGGCTACAAGCGCGAGCTCCGGGCTTTCAGCGTCCCTGCCAAGCACGCGCGCTCGTGCAGTCAAGCACTGTTCAGGGCCACATGCTCGCACTTGTGGCATTGGCTTCGTCTGGACTTCAGCTGCAACGAAGTATAGTCACATCTGAATATTTTCATAGTGTTAATATGAAACTATATACAATTTGCACGCGCTAATACTACCACATTCACATACAAACGTTTCATGCTATTGTAAATTATTTGCATTAAGTTGAAATTATATTGGTTCAGAAATATAAAAGAACCGAATCGGGGCTCCCGAATCAATGGTGACAGTATTCCCAAGTGCGAGGTCAGCCTCCAAAATGCCTATGCAAATATTATCCGAAGTAAAACCAAGAAGAAATAAACTTTAGAACGCTGCAAAGAAACAAATATGCGGCAGTACGGGAAGAGGGACGTCAAAAAGTGACAAAAAGAAAGAAAAATAACTTCATAGACAATTAAAATCCCCAACCTCGGCTGAAAGCTAAAGCTCAACTTTGTTTCTTTCAATATGTTGTTATAGTTACGCTATTGTTTTCTGCTTGCACCGCAGACGGCTCCACACGGCGCTGTTGAGGCAGGCTCCAAAGAGGATTGTCTCTCAGCCCGCAGTGTAAGCAGCAAAACAACAAACAATGCGCCGCTATTTGTGTTGTGCGCGTGTGCGGGTGTGTTTCCATGTGCGCGAGCGCAACACCGAGCGCTAGGCCGCTCGTCCGAGCGCTGAGACTTTCAGAGAGGTTCTGTCGGCACTGCAAAGTCATGCAAAAGTAGTTGTAATTGTGCCTTAAAGTTCGCAATTACTTACTCTAAAAGTTAATTAAATTACAATTACAATTACTTTTAGCCGAAAGTATTTTTTACAATTGCAAATTACGAAGAAAGTAATTTAATCATAATAATTCAATTACTATAATTGAATTACTACTCGAGTATGCATTTTTTAAGCATGCCGCCTGCTCCTCTCATTGGATGAATGTAGTCCACCGTAGTCCACCATTCGGAGCTCACTGCGCGCGGATTTTGTTTTTGTTGTTTTTTTATTTTCGAGGCCCCTCGTCGCCATTTTCGCTCCGGTCGCCCGCCGCGCCAGCCTTAGCCGATAGTTTAGGTTTTCGCTCGTTCTGCTCAGATTCTTTTACGCAAAATATTCCGATTCCGTAATGCCGCGTATACGATGAAGGCTCCCAGCCGCGCCTTTACAGCAATGGGGATCAAATGTTATACTTCGTTTCAGCTTCCGTCCGAGCGCAGCCAAAGGCTGAGGGACGGTTCGCAACTTCGAGGAGAGCATTCCTACGCACCACAAAATAGTCCGCAAAAGTATATTTTTTTAGTAACTGTTTTGTGCGTAAGCATTGCACAATATTCCAGATGTGTAGTGCTGAGAATGATTTGCAACTAAAGGAATTAAATATCTGAAGTTTATGTTTTCATTAATATATGTAAATGCATGTGGTTTGGTGAAAACACGTACATCCGCTGGCAACATGGGTGCAGCGCTCAGTTTTTCTTTGTGATTTCGTTCCCGTAATGGCCGAATAATGTGCTTCGCTGCTTTCCTCACCGAGTCGCTTCAAAACGTCCTTTCGCAAAGGCACGTTTGGGCGTCAGGCGAAAGAGGTCGTGATGAATGTCTGCTTTGAATTTCGGCACGAGACTCCGGCCGCGTCGTACCGCGAATGCGTTGTAAACAAGAAAAGTGTCCGGACCACTACAATTCACTGATACGCGGCGAACTCAGAAAACCCCTTTACCTGCCGATCACATTGAACGCCTAGAAGCTTGTGAAAAGGACTGCGCCTCGAGCCCTGGTATATCCAGACAATACAAGGAAACACCAACGGCCGGGTCACCGGGCACCTTGCAACCTGTACTCACATCTCGAAACTCTGCCGAACAGGTGGAAAGCTCATACACAGACGGCAGCAGCCAGCCTACGTACTGGCATCCCCTGTGACTAAATTTCAGAACGTGAAAGGGCATTTCTTAAACCTGTAGCAGACGATACCGTTGATACACCCGTAGCAGACGAAATACTCGGTGAGCGCGGGCGGCGCGGACGACTAGCGGGGCAGCGGAGTGATACAAAGGTGCAGGCGAGATCGCGTGACCTATTGCCGGCGTCTGATTGGCTCCGGCCACACGTAGCTTTGGCTGCGCTCGGACAGAAGCTGGAACGAAGTATAGTAGATCGTTTTTGAGCAACTATTACGACACGTTGCGCACGCTTAGGATCGGTATCGTTAAAAAAGAAGCTTTTTATTATCTGGACCATGGAAATCTATGAACTAACCGCAAACGTTACAAATGGAGGCTCTTACGTTCGATCGCGCCTCGCCTGCGTGAAAGCTCGTGCAGCGGAGTTAAGGTGAGACGAAGTACAGTCGCTTTGAGGAGAGTGCTTCAGTTGTGAAAGAAATACAGCAATCGCTTCGTGCTTCAGTTGTGAAAGAAAAACAGCAATCGCTTCGTTCTTCAGTTGTGAAACAGAAACAGCAATCGCCTCGTGCTTACGTGTCACGTCTTGCATCCGTTGCGAAGCGACAAAAAAAGCCGAACGTGTGATCTCCCTTCTTTGCGTCTGAGGCACGCGTGCGGTAATACAAAAAACACTGCCTTCAATTGCACCAAAGTCACTGTGCAACATACAAGAGTTTGCTGCTGCACGAGCGGCTTGGCTCCTGCAGGAGCGAAACAGAGCCTCGCTCCGGTAGCATAGTAGCGTAGACCGTGCTCGCGTCGCGCGCCCATTTTCGCACTAGTTCGCGCTTTCCAGACCGCCAAGTTTTTTTTTTATATCTCGAGAGTTTCTGGAATCAATTGCGCGTTAAACTGTAGAACTCGCGACAAAAATACAATTGCGAAACACGAAAACTAACAAAAACAACCTTCCGCCCTATTGCATTCAAGCGGGAGCGTCTGCTATCTTGAAGCAATCCAGGCGGCGCCACCATCGACGTGTGAGGGCGAGAGAGAAATAAAAGGGGGAGAAGGGAGGAGAAGTCGCTAGTTTCTGGATAGAGGGACCTAGGGAAAGGAGGCAAGATAAAAAAGAAAAAGCGGTGTATATTCTAGGTGTTGTATGAAATTTAAAAGAAAAATGTTTTCCTGTGTGAGCAGGTAGCTTTAACATATCCGTTAATAAAGAGGTATACTTATCAAAGCTCCAAATGTAGTTTAAGTCTTCAAAGTAAAGGTCTTAATACTCTTGCCCAAACCCGGTAGTTTGTCACCTTATATAAGCTTGAGACCGTAGCCTGTAGGGTCGTAGCCTTTAGGATCATAGCCTTTAGGACATGTTAAATGATAGACGGGCGATGCATTGGAGGTTTTTTGTGAAACATTATCGCGTTTCCCATACCGCAATACAAAATCATGTTTTAAAGCGAAACTGAAGCGGTTTTGTTTTCGAGGAAAAACGCGTAAATCATCTTCATTTGAACTTTAGGATTATGGATATTGAGATAATTATTTTTAATTTGGTGCACGCCGGCTGCAGAACTTAATTTTCAAAGTACCACTGAAGCCCTTCCTTCTTGGGACGTTACGTCATATTAGGAGTTTTCGGCGTCTCCGTTCTCGCTCATCCTCAGCGCTCGTCAAAGCTATGCGCGCGCGCTCTTGTTATTTTCAAAAAGGTCAAAACGAGACGTCACGACGGGGTGAGTGCGGGTCCCGGTGGTGCGGGGGAATATTAGCGCCGAGTTGTTTCGGTGGCGCCCTCTTGTGGTCTCCCTCCGTGACGTCACGACTGGGATTTGCCTCGCCGTGACGTCACCAGTTGTTGTTCTGGCTATACTTCGTTTCACCTTATGTGCGAGCGAAGGCAAAGCTGGAAGCGCGAGCACGAAAGCTCCGTGCGTTCAGGCTTTGCTCGAGAGCGCGAGCTGGGGAGAAACGCAAAAATCGCTGGTCTCGCGCTTCTAGCTTTTGCTTTGCTCGCAGATAAGGTGAAACGAAGTATACTTACCATCAGGTGCGACGACGAGTTCGATGGTGCGTTTAAAAAGCACAGTGGAAGCTGGAGCCATCGCAATCCAAAACTAACACCGTCAAAGTTGACAATCTGACAGTGCTCATATGCCCGTGGTTTGGCCAATGGTGGAAAGCTGACCACAGCAACGCTTTTGGCCGCGCACATCGCTAATACCTGGCAAGCTTCAATTTTACGCGCTGGCCACACGAGCGACACGCGCTTGGCGGCCCAAAGATCCTAGTATGACGTCACGACTTGTCAAAGTATTTTCGTGTTTTCTCGCGCTTCGGGAAAAATGAATGTGATACGCATATTTACGGGATAAAAATACGCCAGAATACACCTCTAACTCGTTTTTTTTTAAGTGTTTCAGCTTTTTTTTGAACGAGCGCCCGGGTGATATTGTGATCGCGTTGCGCGCACTTAAAAGCACGCTTCAAAGGCTCCGGCAGTGCGGTACGGAGAGCAGTAACGTTTTTTTTTTAAGTTTATATTATAGAAAAATGTGCTCCTATGACAATTTGGGAACCAGTGAATATTCGTTCTGTAACTTTTGTAGTACGATACAAAAAGTAAGGTCAGCAGCGTATCTAATCTGTCACATCCACGCCAGAAAACAAACTTTGAAACAATGCAGGACGGAGGCGGCAACTAACATTCATTGAGAAATACCGAGAGTTACGATAACTGAAAATACGCTTTGAACTCTTCAAAATCCTTTATCAATGTGAAAACTAGGCAAAACAGTATTGTGACAGATCACCACGCACTATGCTGGCTTGCGACTGTCAAAGACATATCTGGCTGCCACGGGCGTTGGATCCTGCGACTTCAGGAATACAATTTTACTGCTACGCATAAGTCTGGACGGAAGCACAACGATGCCGACGCACTCTCGCGTTGCCCACTTTCAGCAAAGACAACACCCACAGCTCAGTCTTCAGGCACTATACCATGTTCTATTCTTGCCGCCCTCCCAAATGACACGTTGCTCTCCGCTTAACGCTCGGACCCCTGGATACGACGAATTCTCGATCACCTCAAAGCGACACAACCATCCACCAACCGTCGGTTTGTCCAAAAAGCACAGCACCTCACCATCATTGACGGCCATATCTACCGGCACAACTACATGCCCGAAGGCCGTCGCTCACTTCTCGTGGTTCCTCCCAATTTATATTCCGAACACCAGCGAACGCTTCGCACGACGATCAACCTGCGGGCCACCTTGTTCTCTTCAAGACATACGCCAGACTTCGTCAACGCTTATTTTGGCCCGGTATGTATCGCACCGTTTGCAAATACCTTCGGTCCTGTCTACAATGCCAATATCGCAAACGTCCATCATCCCTACAAACCGGCCTACTTCAACCCCTCAGCCCACCACAAAAACCCTTCGAAGTGATCGGTATGGACCTTCTTGGCCCACTTCCCGTGTCCACCGCTGGCAGTCAATGGATCATTGTAGTCATCGACCACGCCACCCGCTACGTGGAAACGGCACCCCTCCAACATGCCACCGCCTGAAGCAATGACACCATTTCTCCTCCACAACATTGTTCTACGTCATGGAGCCCCACGAGTCCTGATTAGTAACCGCGGACGCTCTTTTTTTGCACAAACTGCGGAAGCACTACTCCACGCTTGCAATGTCAACCATCGCATGACCTCCCCGTACCACCCTTAAACAAATGGGCTTACGGAACGCTTTAACCACACTCTCTCGGACATGATTTCCATGCCCATCAACTATGAGCATTCAGAGTGCGATGAAATCCTGCCCTTCGTCACATTCGCATGTAACACGGCCATCCAGTCCACCACGAGATTCTCCCCATTTCATCTCGCGTACGCCAGAGACCCATCTTCTACCTTGGACACCATTTTTTTCATCCTAACGAGTTTGATTAGGACCTTTACCTGGATCAGCCCGCCTCCCGCTCCAAAACCACCCGACAACTCGCCCGTACACACACCATGGAACACCAGCAGGCCTCCAAACTTCGTTACGATGCTTACCACAAAGACATCCACTTCTCGCCAAATGACCTTGACCTCATATCGACCCCAATTCGTCAAATTGGCCTGTGTGAAAAAGTTTCTACCTAAATACAAAGGCCCATACAGGATTCTTCGGCAGACATCTCCGGTAAACTGCATCATTGAACCTACGAGCCCTCCGAATGATCGCCGAAGCCTCGGCCCACACACAGTACACGTCGGCCGCCTCACACCCTTCCACCCACTTATAAGCCCTCACTGACAACCGACAGCAAGGATGGCCTTCTCTTCCTGGGGGGCATCTGCGCAATACCACCTAGAAGACAAAGCCTGCGCATGACGTTTTGTTATTAGATCCCCGACTTGCCCCAAGCGGCAAACAAACCGAAGCTTGACCAGAGTATGGGGCGCGTCACAACTACGTCGCATTCACTGGCGGCCACAGCTGTGTGCCCGACTGCTGAGCACCATGCTGCTGAGCAAGAGCTGATAGCGAGCTTCCAAAGTTCGTTTGCAACATGCACGCGAACACACCCTCGGCCAGGAGCGCGAGCTAGCACGCGCTCCTGACTTTGAGACTTGCATTTCTAGCGCGCGCGCTCATTCTGTGGAAGAACGCTTCAAAGCAGCGACCCGGAGTATAAGCACAGCCCTTAAGGGACACTTCAACGAAATTTGATATATTCCCGTCGTGTTCAAAAATAGGTTGAATATGATCCACAATATCCGTAAATGACAATCGCACGTTTGTATTTTGATCCTGGTGGCTGTATTTTTCGTTATAAACGGCCCACTCTGGTAAGCGCTCGGAGAAGGCCCAGCTTAAAGCACGTGACATCCAACGCAATCGTGACGTAGGTCGTCTCAAGACAAGCAAAGCTACGGCGAGCTTAACGTCGAGAGGATGGCCTAGTCGTCTGAGCCGCCGAGGCGGCTGCTTTTGTACGAATTTTGAGTGACGGGTTAATCTTCTATAATCTTGTAGGGAGACAATAGCGACTTCTGCGACACACAAAAGGGATTCTCGGGAAGAGGGGAGTTCCTCGTTCCACTCTTCTCTCGTCGTGGCCGGAGGCGAGACAACCTCCGTCACTAGCTGTCAAGGTTCCTAGATGGGCATTACAAACGAGGCGTTAGCGACATCCACCAGGTGCTCATTGCTAATCGTTTAATTCGTTTTAAAATTCCTTTTCGAGACTTTTTTAACAAGATATTGGTATGTTCCATGTGATACTGCTCATTTGAGCCCATATAGACCAGAAAATGAGCGCCGAAATTTCGTTGTAGTATCCCTTTAAAATTGGCGTCCAGTGACAGCGTCCAGCGTCCAGCGAAGGGCTTTGCACCCTTCGCACATCACTAAGGCATTTTCAATCATGCATTTGACGCTCCACGTGAACGTCTAACTTCATTTTATACTATAGCAACAGACACTCGTCCTGAGCATCGGTTTGATTATCTGCTACACAGGCCACTGAAACAGGCGATAGAGCAGACGATGTCGCAGACGACGTAGCAGACGATGGTGCTCACCCGGGTTAGCTAGGGGGCGCTGAGGATATCTACTAGTGATGACGTTTAGAGGAGGAAACGCGCACACCTTGTGTTCTAATTGCTCATCTACAGCTGGGAGACTCGTCGCCCTTGGAGGCAGACCAAGTTCTAGGCTGTATAAACATACACACAACCCAATTTTTTTTTTAGGTGGTATTGATCTGTGGCGAAGAAACGCCACGAGAAACGTGGCACGCGGTGTCCACGCAATTCTCGAGCTTGGAGCGCGAGGTCTGGATCGAGAGCTTCTTCTTCGTCAAATAGATTCTAACGGAGGAACCGCCGCTGTTTGTACTTCTTGAGTTCTAATGCCGAACTCAAACTTACATCCCCCGGCGAAAAACATTCACACATAAGAAGCACATCTGCCGCCTTACGCCCGCAGCGAATTTTGAAGACGACGACGTAGGTGACGCCTTTTTCGTATTTTCCATTCCCACGTTACTATGACCACCGTGACGTCGTTCACGAGCCGCCCCTTATTGGTTGTCCGTCCCCTTCGCAAAAGCGGCGTCGCAAGGAAAGTTTGGCAAAATACGGAATCGCGAATTTGTCAAATTCGCACCGCAACTGCGTTGTGTCGCAAGGACGGCGTCGCAGTTGCGAAATCGGAGGCCAATTTGCACCATGTGAATCTGGCATGAATCAGGCATAAGTATGACTCGCCGCCGACGGTTCCTGCGGACAAAAGTATGCTGGCGTCGATGGCCGACTGCGAACTAGGTAGGTAACCCGGTTCCAACAGTCTCCTGCGGACTATACGCTCTCAGAAAAAAAAAAAAGGTATAGTCGTGCACCCTTTGCTTAACATAATGCACCCGAATCTTCTGTTCGTCGTAGAGCGCACCAGACGTCCAATCGACGGCACCAGCTCTCACGAGCGTCTTGATAACCGAGATTTACAACTTTTTAAAATAACTAATGTACGTGTTACTAACTAAAAAAAAAAAAATCGGGTATTTCTTTCTGTACTATTACAAAACTTTTCTTTTACTTGTTTATAATCTCATAAGTATTTTAGCTGTTTAATAAATTACATCACACCGTTATCAAGACCCTCGGAAACGTTGAGGCCGTCAGTTCGACGTAGGTGGGCTGTACGACGAACTGAAGTTTTGGGGTGTATTATATGCAACAAACGGGTGTAAGATTACACCTTTATTAGAATGTAAGTATGCCTGACAAAGTATTACTCACCGGGAATGTCGCGTTTTACTGCAGGTGACCGTCGACGGCAAGTAATACTTTGCTGTAGTTGCTTTCGCTCTCAGTCATCTCCTACTTGTGGAGCCGAGAGAAGATGTTGGACGTCGGATCTCATGGTACGAGGGTTCGATTCTCGCTGAGCTCTGGTGAAGTGTGTGTCCTGCATGCTGTGGATGTTTATGCGTTGCCTACTACATGCTTTGTATCCTTTATGTTGCCTCAGCCTGTGTGTAACACTTTTTTGTCACACTCAAGCGTTACACGTTTCCAGGAAATTGACTTCATAAACATATTCTTGTCCTAAAATGAACCAAACTCTCTGAAACCAAAATATATGGGCAAAAAAAAAGGTCTGCAAAAAGTAATTTTCAGTCCGTAGCTATATTGAATTTGAAACTTTTGTCGTTTTGGGACTTACAAGAAAGCAAAAAGCCCTGCCGCGAGAAGGCTATAAGGATTGCCACGCGTGATTATTGGTACGATGTCGAAACTGCGGCATTGCCGTAGTGCCTACTATTTGTCCTAGTCAGTGTTATAGGCGACAGTGAAAAAGTAACGAAATATGTTACCGGTTACTTGCAAATAAAAATGACGCTTTACCGTCCTACAAAAGAACGCGCGTCACTGTTACCTATAAAAAGTAACCCACGTTACTTTTGCGTAACTTTTTGTAATTAATAATGAACACGTTTTACTGTTTTGACGATACAAGTATGCATAAGCGCTATATTTCAAGAAACTTGTTACGTCCATGCAGAAACTGACCACAATTACTGTAATATTCTTTTTACGGTTTTCACCTAAATACTAAAAAAAAAACGCAAAAACGCACGAAAATGAAAAGAAATTCACAAGGCTTAATTAGCGCTTAGAAATACAACAAAAAAATATATAAGTACCTTTGTTAAGTTTTGAGAATAAAAAGTAATAAATAACGTAATTCCGTTACCCGTTATTCGAAATAAGAACCGTAAGTACGTTACCCGTTACTGTAATCAAGAAAGTAACGAGTGCGTTACACGTTACCGAAAAAAGTTAACACATTACTGGTAACGCCGTTCCTTCTAACGCGGTGCCGCCAACACCAGCAGTAGTAAATGAAAACAAAAATTAAACGTGCTCCCTTAGTGTGGACAATTTTAATTGCGCAAGTTATACTTTATTTCTAGTAAACCAAAGATGCACGAGAAACTCCAAGGGCTATTGTTTTATACTTTTAAATACCAGAGAATTATCCGAAGCTTCTTCAAAGGCATTCGCGACAAAACGATGTTGTTAAAACGGTGTTCGATGAAATCGGGTTTAATAAAAAGGCGTGCCACGCAACGGATTCGACTAAACAATATGTTTCGATAACGCGTGCGGTACGATATGGGACCTACGACGTGAAGCGTTTCGAGATCACGATCATAAAAAATACAGCATTCATCGAATCTGTCAAACGGACCATGGCCAGCTTTCTGAGACACGCTGTTTTAGTTCCCGATTCTCACGACACGTGGCGTATCAACCTTGAGCAAGAAGAGCCTCGTTTACATGAAAGCGACTTCAGCGCATCGACTCCACTCGTTCGTCGAACGAAGCCGACGCGGCAACGTTTACATGAATGCGCACCAAGCCCTACACGAAGGTGGCGCCACACCGTGTCAAAGCTCGAAGTTATGCAGTTCCGGCACCAGCCGCACCACGTTTTCCGGTGCATCGCACGTGGAGGTCTTTCGACGCGTTCAGTGAACGTAAAGATCGTGCCGCGCTGTCTTCGGTGCTGTGGAAGAAGTTACGAGACGGAAGAAACATCAAACCCAAGCGTTTAGGGCTCCAGGCCGGGCCGCCGGGTCACTCTGGACCAGAGGCGACGTGTGCGCACGCTTTGAGGACGCCTCCGCGCTTCGCCGCGCCAGACCTCGCCGATCGCGACCGGACCAACCGGACCCCGAGTCCGAAAGGCTCCTGCGCAGCCAGGAACGGCACCGAGGTAGGAGCTGCTCGTTCTGCGCTACCATGCAGTGCTCTACAGTGCTCGGAGCTCTCGGTGTCGTTCGTGCTTGCGCCGAAGCCTTTGGGACCCCTTCGGACGCGCAAGTCGTACTTCGCAAGGCTTGGACGGGGCCGCCCTCACCGAGCAGCTCCGCTATATTCCGCTTACTTATGATGGCAATAAAAGCTCGCGTTTGTTCTCGGGAAAAATTGCGGGCGACCATACGGAACCGCTCTCCGCGCCGCCGACGAGGTTGGCCGCCGCCATGTTCTCAGCTGTTCACTCGCTCCCGCAGCGAGCGCCTTCCCATAATCCTCCCCGTTCCAAAATGCGATGCGACCTCCGTTTACATGGGCTGAATGAATGCGCACTCGCCATCTCGATCCACCTCTGTCTAGCGACTTGAATGCGATGCGCTTTCTTTGCGCATTATGCCGTTTACATGACCGCATTGAATGCGACAACTGGATTCGATGCGACTAGGTCGCATTCATGTAAACGCGGCTATAGAGTGCCTTCATACACACGCGCTTTTGCTTGAGTGGTGACATCTCAGCCATTTTTCCGCCCGATCATTTTTTATGCATTTTGAAGCGCGCACAATCCGGTGTCACTCAGCTCGAGCGCGTAGCTTTGGCAACACTGTACTTTGGCTAATACATAGGCGCCATTTTACCGCCCAAGTCACGCAACGAGTGCGCGAGAGCGTCACACGCTGGCACATTCAGGGCAACAATGGATGTCTTCACCCTCAGACAGACAGACATGTAGGCACCCTAGAGCAAGATAAACGGAGAATTCAAAGCGCGCCACCGCTATTTTAATCTCCCCTCCTGTGCATCTCTCCGGCGTCCCACCCTTTTCACCGCTTGCGTCTGGCCAAATACTTTACTGGGGGGGAATACATTCCACTCCGCTCATTTGCATTAAACAGAACACCTACAGCGCGGAATCCAGCCCTGACAAAAGAAAGGCCCGCGCCGAATCTTCATTTTTTTTTTTTGCAAATAGGTTATTATCATTGTCAGTCGCAGGCATTTCACGACTACGCGCTATGCTATGCCGGCGGTCGATGCGCTAGTGCAAGCTAGTGTCTCGATCGTGAAACAACGTCAAATGTGTTGCCTGGTGTTTTCGTTTGATACTTTTTAGAAACGATGCACACGATATACCCCGAGTTTCAGCAAACTTTAGTTTAGTTTAGGAGTCTAAATTTGGCTTTTAGAAACAAAAAATCTCCCCAACTATGTGTATTTTGCCGTTTTGCGTTCAAGAGACACTCTGTTATTTTCTGTATTGCTGTATGTTATTTTAGTGATGTGCGCCACCAGTATGGTATAGTTTTGGAATTTGTATCCTCTAAATAAGGAAACACTATTGTCCTTTCTTTTAAAGGGGCGATGCCACAATTGTTGTACTTTGCGCAACTACTGCTTAAAACGGATCCCTGACGTTAATGACCTATTTAACACGCGTTCGTTTTTCACCCCACGCAATAGAAGTTCCAGAAAAAATTAAAGAAAAACGAGCACCGTTCATTCCCTCAACTCGCAGCCAGAACAAGCGGCCACGTGATCTGGAGCCGGTTATATGCCGCCAATGTTGATCATAACCACGCGCTGGGGTTGGCAGAGCACATGGCACGCGCTCAGTTCCAGACATTGTTATGGTTCGGATATTGTCGTCGTTGCAGTGATTCGACACGGGCCACTACCCGAATGCATGTCAAGGCATCGATTGTCACGAGCCCAGATCGAATGCGTACGCAGTCTTCGCGTCCACTGTGTGAGCAGCATTTGAATATCGTCACAGCTGGGATCGCAAAGCTCGATGACGCATTCCCGGGGATCGTACTGTTGCCACTGTCCCCACAGCTCCGTCATCAAATTTCGCGAATTAGCAAAAGGCGGCTTTGGAAGGAGAGACTGAAAGAAAAGCTCCGCTTTTATCGCTTTGAATTCCGCCGCGACGAAGACGCTTCTTGGTCAGTGGTGTTGGGTTCGAGTATTCTTGAGTCCCACTAGTGCCAGGAAGCTGCTGTAAAGTAAGAAATATTCCTACCCAATGTCGTTGCACAGCCCCTTTAAGGCGCTACCGGCTGTTGGTCAGCAAAGCATTTTGTCTTTAGTCCTTAGTTTTAGTCTTTATTTATTTGGCTCTGGAGAGCCGCGGCACCGCGGAAAGGCAGCAGCCCGTACCATGGAGGCCCGCGGTGCTGCGTCTAGTAAACATGATAATGTGATGAGTATACACATGCATGATGACGACAACATTTATTGTTGGTATTGGGGAGGATGGCAGTCCGATTTGCAGAAGTCCAGATTTCGAGGAGGTGGATTAGGCGAGTCAGCAGCGAGCCATGGGGATCTGGCACGCCGTTCGATCGGTGCATGAAGGAGCCCCATTAACATAATGGCGCTGTTGCTCACTGGGGTCCACTGGGGTCGAAGCATCAGGCTCCAAGGAGGTAGCCCAGCCAAAGTAGAAGCTGCCGCTTCCGGGGAACCAGGGCTCAGATTGAGGCACCACCGTCGCCCGGTGTGTCATCCTCTCAACATCGTTGTCGTTGTGTTCTTTATTTATACGCGTATATATGTATAAATAAAATAAGAGATTAAAAGACACACAATCGAACGGCCAGCGGCGCGCCGTTCTAGTTATATTTATAGTTGTTTGTAGTTATACACGCCTGAAAGAATTTTGCTCAGTTTGTGTCTGTAACCGAGCTAAAACGTTACGTACACTGGCAAATTCAAAGCAAAATATATACAATGCAAGTCTTTCTGACCCTACATAACAATTGCTTACATTTGAAATCCAGTGCACAAATTTTGATTGTAAACATCTAATTATCATATGGTCATATTATAACCGCCACAATCTTAGTCAATATGCTGTCACAAACGCATCGTACAAATATTTTTTCGATAAGCCTATGTAGAGGTAAGCTTGGCCGCAAGCTTCTTGGTGCACGGCGGAGTGCTAACTTTACAAGGGCAAAAAAGAGGCCGAATTTGAAAGTCTCGAGGAATAAAAAGTATTAATTAAAATACCGAAATTTTAACTGCGGTGTGTGCTATGAGTCGGCAGCTATTATATTCCTCGGGAACTTTACGATTCTTCATTTCAGAGAGAAAAAAATTTAAAATTTTGTCAAAGTGGCCCATAGGACCCAATGCAACAATATCATATCGGGCCCAGGAATAAAAAGTACACAATCCTGAGGTTCAAGTAGGTATTAAATAAGAGTGTATTAGTGCCCTCAATATATATCCCGGGGAACCTAAGGATTTCTGCAGTAGTTTGGCTGAAATCATAATTTTACTGCGTTTTGCTGAGAATAGCCAAGAGAGGCGCACAGGAGACTGTGTCCAGGAATGCAGGGGATGAAAACAAAATTACACTCTACACCATACCAAGAGGGTGAGCATTTCCATTTCAACCTTTAAGACCAAACGCGGCAGAGCCTACTGTAGGGTTCCCTATCGCTTGCTAAACCAGCCACCTACAAAAAAAATCATTTTGCGATTGGTTTAATCGTTGAATCTAACTCGCAAGGATGAATGAGCGTCGTGACAATCCACTTTTGGCGCTACTTGACAGGCTTCATTAAAGTGAAACAGAATACAATATCCGCTCTCAACATTTTTTGGTGTGAAGTGCAACGTTTAGCGCAGTTCAACCATAAACGTTGCGGAAATGAAGCGTCAAGAATGTCACAGGCATCGAAACCAGTTTGAACGCGGTGGCTATTTCTGCAACTAAACTTGAAAAACAAAACAAAACAAAAACAATTTTGAACAAGTAAGCGTTGTTTCGAAGTTTACAATATTATGCAATTGTGGAAAATACCGAACTTTCTTTCGTTTCAAAATAGAGACCTTACATAGTTCGTTTCGGTTTTAGTCTCGACGCGGCCAACGTTACGAGCCAATGGGCTCAATCGAGTAGCTCAAAGAGCGCCAGCCACTGGCCCTCTTTTTGCGATTGGTTCAGCGATGCACATAGGGGAAAATGAGGACCACCGTGATGCTGCTCTTTGGACGCTGTATGATTGGTTCCATCAGTGTCTCAGGGTCGGCTACGTCTGGACTTAAAGGGATTGTCCGGTAAATATTTGTCTTCGAGAAAACAATTAAATATTGTTTTAACTGTGTTTATAGGAACACCCTCCATGCAATATCCGAATTTTTCATCCTCCTCCACGTGAGAAGTTGGATTTTAAACTCTTCCCAAAACGCGTCCTCAATAAAGGGCACTTCTGTTGTCAACATTGGCAACCTCGGAAGGTCTGACGTAACATCAGGTAAAGAGCCGCGTTGGGGCGCCTCCGAGTGCTGTACTGTAATTTTTGTTTTTTATTCGCTTAACCATGTTGCTTTGTCCAGACTACATCTTCGTGGATGTAAGGGGACGTTTGTTGTGCGGTTGGTTGAAACAACCCTCGGACTGCAGACAAACGATGTCCTCTCGCCGTGTGAAATAGAATCCAGCTGTCCACATGAGAATGTGGCCGCGACCTTTCAGGTTCCAGATTGGTTTCAGTTTCGCCGTATAAATATATTTCGAAAATATAACTGTTCCTCTAGCATTATTTTGCATTATCTTGTAAGACCATTGAATAGTCGAAACGTCTAAATTCAGGACAGAGCTCACCTTTAATGCTACTCATATGCAAAATGGTTTCGGTTTCAAATGCACCGCATAGCCATTTTTTTGTGTAATTGCTATTTTACGCTCCCTTCCTCACGATCTCGCAAAGCATTGCCTTCAAATATCTACGTTGACGGTATAGCATCTTTTTTAACCCTCTGTCTCCCACAGTAATAACTCTAATTGATGTGATTCATCTCGTGGACTCCAGCTTTGTCCTCGACACTAATTTATGTGGCGTGCAAGTACCGTCTGTTAGTAAGCAAGCGTCAAGGGAAATATTTTTCGCGCATCTCGTGCGTTTATTTACCGCCAATGCGCTGGAAGGATCATGGCCTCTGTGTGGCTGACATGGATTTCTGTAATTTATATTGTCCATTGATTGGTGTGCCCTTTTTTATATTTCTTAGTTTTTTGAAAGCGTGCTGATGTTCTTATAACAATCAGGTGTTTATAGTTATCCCACATTTAAGAGGTCTTATCTCAACCTCCTCAATCCAGAGTCGATCAGCGACATCACCGTGTAAACGGTGCAGTGGGTTGCTGCGACGGTGGACATCACACAAGTGCCGCGTGAATAACGTGTAATTTAGCTCGGTCTCGGTGGACGCCAGTGGCCCAGGTTTCAAGGGTAAGTTTCTCAACTGAGGGTTTTAGTAACGTTGCGTCAAGGTGTAACGGCAAGATGTCAGCCATTGACACTGGCGAAATTCAGGGTGCAATTTCGTACTAATTTCGTGACTTCGTGACTGGTTTAATTAATAGCCAGACATTATATATCGCAATGAAAATGATCGTTTATTTATATAAAGGCTCCTAGACTAACAGCGCATAAACTTAAGTACTTCGGTTTGACCGGGCAATTTTTAACAAACACCTTACCCTTTTATAATGTGAATAAAGCTACATAATACGCTGCTACGAGTAAAGAAACTGACTGATTCTTATTATTCCCTGGCAAACAGAAAATATAACGTACGTTTTCCAAGGAATACACAGGAAGACTTTAAAAGTATACTGGTTGCTGTCTGCTTCAATTTGCAGCCCGGAACCCGTGGATACTAGCGCCAGCTGAGCCTAGCGTGTATTGTATAACTCTATGGACGGTACGCGCTCGCCGCTTCTTGTCGCTTCGCTATGATGGCGTCACGTGACTACGTGAAGTCGGCGTGCAGTGCCGCTACGAGGCGGGCTACGCCGCTACTCGTGCCACATATGGCGTATGGAACACGCGTCCAACTGGCGTGTTTTCCGCGTTGCAAAAAGTGGTCCCTCAATTTCCGCCCGATGACGTCGCCCATGAAAGTGCAGTGTTGTGCCCGTTACCGAAAAAGTAACGAAATGGCGTTACTCGTTAATTCGCGTAGAAATTAACGTTATTGAGGCTACGATTACGTTTTACACAACATAACGGTGATATACCGTTACCGTTACTTTTCCAAAAATAACGAACGTTACTTTTGTGTTCGAGTACATGTTTGGCAGTGATGTATGATAAGCCTCCTTATCAAGCTTCGATAAAGGTAGACATTTACAGAGTGGTTTCATAGTGTTTTGATGCGCGAAGCAGCTTAATTTTCGGCATGCAGAGTAGGCATTGAAACTGTAAATTACCTGATTCCGTCTCCTTTAGTTGATGCATTTCATTCAGTCTGGCCATGGCGACGAAGTTTCGTTATTCATGTCCATCTCACACGCAGAATGAGTCGGAGATGGTAGGCAATCGGCTTTTATAAACTACAGCATGCGAACAGGGACTGCTGTAACACAACCAGCCAACCAACACCCCTCAACTTTACGCCGGTTTTAGTAACAGTCCGGTTCATACTATCACCAGAGACTGATTTACTTCACTATGTGAAACAGGACACCGGTTACCAGCACACTGGTTATAATCACTTGCTGCCTCTTATCAGCAGTAACTCTCATTTTTTCTGAAAAAAAAAGGTTTCGTGTTTGTAAGTTCTTTTTCCAGGTTTAAAACTTTTTAATTTTTTTATTATGACCTTAGGGAATTCAAGACTAATCAAGCGAAATATTCTTTTGTGTGCAAGAGTTAGTCAGGAACTTTCAGGCAGCGAGGGAAGAGAGCGACGGTAAAGATTTCACAAAGGGTGTTTCTTAATTTTTTTATAACTGAGAGAAACGAGCAAGTAGCTTCGCCAATAGTTGTCCACTGTTGTAAACGGATGTCTCACCCCCCCCCCGCTGTCACTCTCTGCACAAAACAGAGGGGAAAAGGAGGAGCGTAGGGGAGGGGGCTGTAACACAGTCGTTCGTTCAAGCCTTGTGGATGGTGACACTATGAAAAAAAAAAAAAAGAAAAGGAGGCCGAACGGAATTAGCTGGTAGCCGAAGGTTTTTCCGCCTTCGAAAAGCGAGATTTTTTTTATTTTAAGTTTACTGTGACGGATGCTGGTTCCGTGCAGCGATAAGCTTGTGCCAGGATTTTGAGATGAATGGGGTTTCCATTGATTAGTGGAAAACCCACCGCTTTGGGAAATCGAAGGTTCAGACCAGAGGTCTTAGCAGCAAGATAAGGCACATTGCCTGGCCATTGCGTGCTCAAGCGCAAGTAGCTGCCCCTCGAGCAAGGAGCGCTAGATCCTCCATTGAGCTTAGTAACCTAAATTTAGTTCCCCTAACGTCTCCAGTTTTATGCACAATATTGCTATTATAAACGTTATATCAGGCGTCGTGACCATTTCCCAAATACCTTATGTATTTCACCAGTTTTGGTCAAAAGTAACAAATAACGAGTAACGTAATTTGATAGCCGATACCGTAAAAA